>DWJZ01006978.1:0-12520 GCA_018249125.1 Asbolis capucinus
ACAAAGCCCAAACATTTGGTTTGGATAGGTGAGCCCGTTTTTGAGTTATAAAATTACAACGAAAAGTGGAATTTATAAATTATATGTATATATATAAGTTATATATATATATATATAAACATATATGTATATTTTGAAATATAAAGCAAAGCAACGTTTCCATTTGTAATCTGTTCTAAATTACTTGTTTCTAAAATAAAATTTGAAATAGTTACGCTTTGGCCGATTAGTCGGCCTCTTCACAACCGACTAGTCGGCTAATCAACCAAAGTCATAGTCACATCTCTAATAACAATGTTACGAGTCGATCATCAGGCAAGTTTAAGATAAAATAAATTATAATACAGACATTTCCCGAAACCGGCTCACGACAAATTAAGACAATATAATTTTAGAACTCGGTCGAATTATATCATTGTGAACTACAAGCCGTTACGCGTTATGAATATTCATTGTATGCAATTTGATGTATGAATCATCAATCTCAAGACATTTGTAAAGGTTATGAGTTAATTTAATGTATATTTAAATCTGACCACTTTAATAAATATTAGAAAATATTAAATATTATCAAAAAAAAAACTTTCATCATAATTTTCTAGGTGACAATTTTTCCACGCTATTTTTGACCCCTGTCGAGTCTCCGGTGGACCCCTGGAGATCCACGTGGACCTTCGAAGATCCGTATGAACTACTTAACGACCACGTAGGACACATAGACGCAAAGCGGTAATGTGTTCTAGTGAAAATAAAATACTCGGCTTCAAATCATTAATTGCCCATCACTAAGATCTGAAGCATGCTCCACCACGCTGCTCCAAGCGTACAAATAACATCCACACGGACATATTGCCGCGATCGTAAATCTCAAGCAGTTGGGGAAAGGCTGCGCGTAAGCATGACATAATCTCATTTAGTATCGACATCATAATAAAAACTATAATTCTAACAATATTGCATTGCGTGGCGAGTCACGGTGATAATCAAGTATTGTTGGTGACAGAAGTTTCTTGACTGCACATATCTTACGTCCATATAAAAAATCTTAACTTTATTTTTTTATGCTAATAGTAGACGGGACACCTGATGGCACCTGATTACCGCTGCCCATTGATTTTATATTATTTTGCAACACTATAGAAGTAAACTCGGAGCTTACGCGGGGAAGACAAAGAACGGACGCAGTTGATCATGCAGTCAAAAGTAATTGACAACCATGTTGACCTAGTGGTTGGGGAACCTAACTGACTAAGACTAGAGGTCGTGGGTCCGATCCCCACCCAGAATAAACTTTTCTGTGCTGAGCAGGAATATTCTGAGTGTATTAAAAATATATATTTAAAAATTTTATGTATATGTTTATCAGTTATATGATCACAATAGTACAAGCTAATTCTTAGTTTGGGATTTGATGGTCGTGTGCGATGTTGTCCCGAGATATTTATTATTATTTATTAATGTTAATTATTGTACTATCGGCCGCCTGTTACACCAACAACATACAACGCCAGTATTAGACGGGGAAGAAGAATAGAAAGAAGGCTCACTAAAACACCGGGAGAAATCTCAAAAATCAATTTTTCATAGTAGTTACCTCATATCTGATGTAATACGGTCACACTTTTCAGTCGCACCTGCCTTTTCCTCTCAGCCAAAAATTATTCTTGCGATTTTGCCATTAAAATCGACTGAAAGCGGAATTAAACTGAGGTTGGTTAATATTTAGCTTTAACTCCAGAAGCGTCAGAGATCTAAAGTTTTAATGCTAACCATAGAATCCAATTGCAGGACTTTATCAGTTTATTCCACAAAACGAAACGCCGAGTTCAAAGACCTATTTGCAAGTGTCAGTACAGAACTCGCCAGTTGTCCGTTAGTCCGTACAGAGTGACCAACTTTTCAACTTTATTTCTAAGAGCAAAGTTCGAAGAGGAAGTACTGGCCGTTCGATATTCACATTTGAAGGGAACGCAATATCTTAAAATTCTGTTTTCTATCTATAATTTCAAGCCAAGATTTGTTCTTAGTTATTTCGGCCAAGAGTTTGAACGCAATATCTCCTCTCTTGGCCTAACCAATGCCTTTTGTATGGACGACTACAATCTTTTACCATCAAGCAGCTCCTTCTTGTAGCCTATTTCAATAAAAAAGAACCCTCTACAGGAGTTCACAGGAAAAACTAGATTTTCGTGATAGTGCTTGTGCAGGGAAGAAAGTATTTCCACCTTTCTGGTACAATCTATATGTCATAAAGTATGCTGAGGGCCTGAACGGCCTTGCAATCGAATTGTTAGTGCACTTTGGAGCTAGGGGTCCTGGTTGTAAGTCCCGGCAGGTGCAGAAATTTATTTGACAGAACATTGGTACTTAGTTTAAGGGTGTTGTAATGTGTGTTATATATTATGGTGGCAAAGACCTTCGAGACCGCGAACCTGCAGAGTTCGAATGTTGCAAGGATTTATTTATTTAATACGGTTTCTGCTTCAGTCAAGAATAATCCTATTTGGCGGTAATGGCGTTGGTTTTGGTAATACACGGGCGAGGGTGACCCCTGTTATCATCGGTTGATCTGTCCGTTTATCAGGTATTTACATAAATAATGGTTGTGTTTGGTATTCGTAAGTCAACATGCCCAGGTAACGAGCTTCTGTCTGAGCCAAAGCTCGGCCAATGCCAAAGCCGATGTGGGTCGAGTGTCCATCCTTAGTTTGGGTCAGATGGTAAGCGCGAAATATTTTCTTCTGCGTAATTTACGTGACCAAAAAGGAAAGTTATTTTTAAGTAAATATTAAATTAGCGCGTAACTACGATCCCACCTGATGGTAAGTGGCAATGAAGTTTTGGTTTCAACGTTGGTCTCTCGAACTGAAAGCCCGGGTTCGAATCCCGCACGCAACTCTAACATTCAAGTTATGTGCGTTTAGAAGTTAAATATCACTTGCTTCGATGGAGGACAACATTATGATGCTGCACACCTGAGAGGTCCCCATAAAGTACTGGAATGTAAAGTGTACCAACACCCGTGGTAGACAAGACGGTCAAGCCAAGTAGTAGTAAAATCATGGATTACAATAAAAATAACGAATTTACGTGGATATCAGCTGTCGGAAACATTTTACTGAAATGGAAATATTTACTCAGCCTTCATGCTTTGTTCTACCGACTACCTCACAATGGACACGGAACCAGTAGTCCAATGAATAGAATTTGATAACGAAATAGACGAATACATTTATTCGTCATTATATTATGTTATTACAGTTTAATGTTGATACAATTCATCATGAATCAATCAACTCTGATTTGTTAGACGAAGTAAATAGATTATCCAAATTATGTATAACGAATATATTGTGCTTCTATAAAGACATAATTCTCTTGTGGAACATATACGTTTTACAAGAAACATACATGTATATGGACATTATGTTTCGTTGTTTGTATGTTGAATATATCTGTGGCATAATAAATTAGAGTAACATATACGAAAAACTTTTCTTATGGAATTTCGTGAGGTATTAAAAAACTCTTACGTATATACTCGGTGCAACATTGATCTGGATTTTTTTTCATACAAAATCGTCAAGTTTGTATGGGAAAAGGTCCATATCGTATTTGCACCAAGTATAGATGTACTAGTTACTAATCGCGGTATCGCCCGGGTCATGTATTTATTAAAGTAAGCCCATGTGTTATTCCAGTCTATAATCTATATGTGTGCTAAGTTTCATCTAAATCAGTTCAACGGTTAGCGTGTGCAAGCAACATATAATCGTGCACATCATCCCAGGAAAACCTACATTCGGGATAAAATCTATCCTATGTCCTTTTCCTGGATGTGGTCTATCTGTGTTTTTTTTTACATTAAATAAGTTAGCGCTTGACTACGAAACCACCTGATGGTAAGTGGCGCTATAGTATTTGAAGTTGAAGCGCACTAACTTAGTAAAGGCCTATTCACTCTTGACTTGTGTCGTAGTTCTATATTAATTCGTTTATCGGTTAACGCGTCAAGGACACCCAAACATGCAAAACATCTTCACAAACATTCACATTTCTTATATTAGTAGTAAACTAAGATTAATGTTGACATAGCATCCAAGTGGACTCAAAGCAATGAAATGCGATATTGTTAAATTAATAATTAACTAAATTCCATTTTTAAAAATCAATACTACTGGAGCTGTAACGGTCTAATGTCATGATAGCTTTAACCGTATAAGCATAACGTTAATTAATTACTGACTGACGTCGATTACACACGTGAACGGCGATTCGTTACAGCACGTACAATTATGTATTTTTTATTTTTACACTGCAGACTAATTTCAAGCAGTATTCGATTACAAGTGACAGTACAACTGTCAAATTTGTGGAATAAATACTGCACGCAGTCTTTAGTGGTTTCTTTGAATGGTCCTTAGTACGAATTACGTTTGGATTTCTATACTAACGAGGGATTTAAGGAATTATTAAGAAGCTTATGGCAGTTAGGTTCAGTCTATAGTATACGACCGCGACCCGATAAAATGTCTTCAGCACTGATAATAGTCGTAGATCGTAGCGACATTTTAACGACGTTTGAATAAAACCTTAAAATTTTCGAGCAAATGCCCTTCGATCAATAATATAACTAAATGTCGGATCAGCGTAGCGTGTCTTGACGTGGACCAGGTTACTTGAAATGTAGTCTATGTTGAACATTCTCAAATCTTTCATCTACCCTAAAAATCTCATAGCGAAACAAATCTTCTCAAGACGTATTTTCAATAATTGCGGTATTCTGGCTGGTACAAACCAGAGAAGTAACTCAACCAGGCAGTCATAAAAGCCAAACACTTAAAGCATACCCATATTCAACTAACTTGCTAGGAATCCTCCCAACTCTCACCACGTAGGCCACAGTAGTGACTGTCAATTTCTTACGATGACGCCTCTAATGTACAATTTAATTCAGATTGGCAGAAACGTTACCAGAATTGGATAACCCAGCTTCAATTATAACTGACGTCAAATTATTTTTTGTTTTTGTTTCAGAATGAAACAAGCTGTTTTGGTACATACTCAAGCAAGAGTATTGGCGAGAACTTGTAAAGCAAATCACGTCTGCACCCCTTTTTTAATTTCAATGATCTTGAATGTTCCGTTAAGAGAGTAATACGACGAAGAACTAACTTCAATACATATATTTTAATTGAATCCTGCATTTCCCGAAGCAGGTAAGCCCAACATGAAACAGGGCCATAAGAGCGGTCAACACCGCAAAATGGAGCTGAAATTGTCCACAATGATAGGATTTAGCGATAACAGTGTTTCAGCTGGTAAAAAATCCGCAGATCTTTACAAAGAACCATTACTAGCGAGTCACGATACCGATAACAGTGACAGTGCGTCAATGAATGAAACGGCCGGCCAGCATTAACGCGGCCTGTTATCAGTCCGCAGCCATCGAGGGATGGCTAATAAAAAAATATACGCGATGTTTTTCTCATCATTACCAAATCTTTGTGTCAAAATAATATTTCAAAATTTGATTTTTAACTCGATTTATAGTGGACTGAGTACATAATGATAATACGGGTACTCACGGGTGAATTGAACTGAAACAATTCTGACAGGACCATGATTCATATAACTGGGTCAAAATATAAGCACGAGAAACTCGTGAGTACTCGTAACATAGAATAAAATAATTTAGAAGCTGATTTTTATTTTTTACCGGATTTTATTACAAAACGTACGTGTTGTGATATTGAAAAGCTACGTTCCAAGATATTAATGTAATGTGATCGTTTTACAGCAAAACTGTGCTTACTACAACTGTACTGTTTGCAGATCTTGTACGGATGAGAAAAAACGATAACACTTGTCCGTCCGTCATTTCTTCGCGATGATAAAAACAATTTCCGACACAGATAGACTAAAAAAATAGTGTTATTACTGGCAAAATACATACACTAATACATTATTTAAATCTGAATTAATCATGTAAACCAATAATTTGATTGCATTGGAATTTACGTAGAAGAAACCTACTAAACGTTAGGTGTAAATGATTTTAAAGAAATTTTACCATTTTCATTGTAATAAAACCATTCGTGTGGGGATGGTAGACTGGTGGGTGTATCGATCATACAAAATGGGGCGTTAGCAATTCCTTGAACTGCATTGTCACTAGGCGTCAATTCCCCACATCTATATACGCATAATAATGTATCTGTAAACGCAGTTTTTGTTGCGTTGTAAATATTGCAATTGATAAAATTATAACAGCTGGTTTTTTTTTTCAATTACTGGATTGAGTGATATTTTTTTCTATTATCTACGCCAGATGTCCCAAAAGTTCTATCTCATCGAGCTCATTCAAGCATACTGGTTTCGATGGACTCCTTGCTGCTAAAATTCTAACCAATTTCCAAAATTTGAAAACAAGTAAAAGGTTCTAATTACTATTCTGAAAAAAAGAATCATAAAGCTTTAAAATTCATTCGTTAATGTATCAACTCGATAATTATCACTGACATGTACTTAGTCAAAAATATCCAGGAAAACCTCAGGTTTCCGGTGTATCCCTGGTAGTCCACCCCTTTAGGAATCACTATTCTACACAAACCGAGGGGCGGTACCATTCTTGTATCGATGACAACAATGGCAAAGCCATATGAAAAGCATGTTTTTCTACCAAATAATTCAGTCAAAACGCAGAGGTAAGAGGCGGGGAAGTCCAAATAATGCATTGTGATTGGTTGATTAAAAATTATGCAATCACAAATAAATATTACTTTAATCAATAGTCCAACCATGAAAAGTTTGTAGTATATTATTTTCGATTATACAAAAAAATGTGTATATTCTTGGAAGACACGATAAAATATGCATGTCTTTTAGCAGATGCTCCAAAAATAGTCTTGTTTATATAAGAGTATGCAAGCCCATTTATATTTCAGAACTACGATGCCATTCCACTGATGTGCAACTAGCAAATAGTGGGATGTGCTGGAAGCGCTGGGGGCTGCATTTTTATATATCACAAAACTACTGGAGGCATCTTGTGCAAATTTTAAAACGAGCACGTATAAAGCTCTACTTTTAAGAAATTTGCTTAAATATTTCTTATTTGGATTCGAGACCGACCCGTGTTTTTAGGTATATAAAGAGGCAAACGAACCACCTGATGGTAAATGTTCACCGCCGCCCATAGACATGAGCTACACCAGGCAGGGGCGAGGAAGAGGAATAAACAAGAGAAGAAGTACACCGCGTAAGCAACCGGAGTCAATAACGACATCAACTGATCCCAAATGCAGCAAAACCAATCTTCAGGACCAGTGCGAAAAGAATGGGAAGGTTGACCACTAGAGGAAGGTGAGAAAGAGAAGTTCCAGGTCTTACAACATATACTGTATAATCAAATATCTGACTTAAACTGCTTGCAATACGTCTGCTGTCCTATACTATAAAAACTTGCGATTCTATTCAGGTTCTAGAAAACTTCATTACCACCTACAATGACAACTGAAAGTCAGAAGGTTTTTGAGGTAAAAGAACTATACTTAAGGATTAATCAAGATTTCATTCACAAAAAAATGCTATTTCGTGTAACTTTGGATAATATTTCGTGTATATGAAAAGCTGTATTTTTTCTTAGTGTGAAATGTTTGGTTATTGTTTTAGTTCAATGCACCTATCTGATGTTATGTTTTGCACTAGTTTGGCGTGTAGCTGAGCGTTCATAGCCCGGCTTGTTTCGGTTGTAAACGAACGAAAAAGTTAAGCAACAGCGAGCGCGGTCAGTAGCAGGATGGGTGACCGCTAGTAGCTAAAATTCATGTGTCCTTTCGTGCTTCGGAGCACGTGAAGCCGTCGGTCCCGATTATTGTAGTTAGCAATTATTATAGTTGGAGATCTTCAAACGGCATAAAAATCACTTGAGTTGACCACTAACCCTGCCTCTTCGTGGGCCATCGTTGAAACCAGGTTACTGTATGACCGGGTCAGGTATTCCATGTACTATAAGTATTATAACTAAAGCACTCCAATGCGCCCAAGGCGACCTCTTCACAAGCTAGCTACTGTGTCTTCTCAGTATCGATTTTTGGCACAAATATTTACATTACAGGCAAGTTGTTTGCACACGTGTTGGGCGCCTACATAGAAACATATAGAATCTTGATACAATATAGTGTCTAGTATCACTATTACTGTGCGTCAACTTTTACCAGGAAATACAAACAAATTAGAGAATATCAAGGAATTGCTTACAGATTACGTAAAACGTTTTGGTTTCCTCTACAGTGTAGTCTACACTATTGGGTCATAGGCAGATTAGCTTAATCTTCTTGATGGCAAAAATTACATTCATCAATTACCATATACGCACTTGGCAACGTCTTGTTGGACAAGTGCCTCAACCTGATCTTGCAGAGGGAAGCTGTTACAGACTATATTTTTAACATTAAAGACACGATTTTAGTGGGTAGAAACCTCGCAACTTAGATCACTTTACTTTGAGGTCTGGCATATTATAAAGTTTTACTCCCGATAAAATGTTTATTATGTAGCCACATTGTACTCTTCATTCATATTATTAGGAATAAAAAAAGGGGGAGAAAGGTATCATAAGTCGACAAACTACGACAAACCATTAGAGATTAAACATTATCATCAAATTTAATACGGTGACCTCCAAAGGATAAATTGGCTCCTAATAAATTCGCTCAATTATCATAATTCAAATATCAACCCTTCCTACGCCTTTAACGTTTCGACTTGACCTTATTAGCAAAGCCTTATTAGCCACATTACAAACACGATGAACCAAAACAAAACACATTCGCAGCAATGTTGAGCCGACCGTGCCCCGAGCACGTGTGAACCTCATTACTGTTTTGACGGTTTTTTTGCCGGACATTACGCAGGAATCCAGTTCACAGCACTGAGTGATACACAGACCACATTCGATACCGCACGAGTCTGAACTGTTTTAAACGTTACATACGATCATTTTGAAACTGAGTCATGTGAAAATATGAGAAACTGTTGCATATCGTTACCAAATAGCATTCCACGGTGTAATTTTAACGAAACAAGGCATTTGATTTCTATCTCAAGCAGTGATACCTTAAAGCTACGAGACATGGTCGTTGGTCGGTTAGAAGTTGGCTATTTGCTTCGGTGATGGGAAGCATCGTGGGAAAACCTACACTCCTGAGAGTTGCCCAAAAAGTTATCGAAGGTGTTTGAAGTCTACCAAACGCACTTGGTTTGCGCGGTAGTCTATGGCCTATAGCCCTCACATTGTAAGAGAAGATCCGCGCCGTTGCAGACGGAATAAGCATTAAGTTCCTATCTCGGAACAGAAAACAAATAAAATCTTTTTGGACACCAGGCTTACGCAGACCCATCTTAATAAACATCAAAGATACAGTGCTCTGTAATTCACTGGGGTGCCGGCCCCACACCGAGCCAATACCTTCTGCGGCTTAGTCTGTCAAAGTCGTTGTATAATATAATTTGTAAAATTTACTGACGCACCAGAATTACCACCGAGACTAATCTTCCCAAAAACTATGCACCGTGGGAAACCAGCTTAAAACAAATTGAATAAACTTCTTTATAATATACTAGAGTCCGCTGTGGTTGTTGACAATAAGTAGCCCATGTCACTCTCCAGATCATCAATTATCTCTACATAAAGTAACACATCTATTCGTCGCTTCTTACGTGAAAAAGGGCATAACATTACGAATAGTATGGATGCAATTTTATAACGACATATTCAATTCATTTAGCTTAAACCACCGAGCTTGTTTTAGCGTAAGCGCGAATTATTCACCGTAAACCCATCTAGAATGCACCATCAAGATTAATCGGGAAACCGAACTTTCGCCGGAGAAACTCGTTAATTCTCTAAATTAGATTTCCTAATTCCGTCACCTCACTACTTTCTAGAACTTCAAACGACTCCGTGTTTTTCTCATAGTCATAGCATCTCGACTTCGCTTTTAGTTCACCAAATAGTATGCCAAATATACCATTAAAAATATTATAAAGACAAAAGTTTATGAGTTGAGAAAGTTAAAGAGTATGAGTCTTATCCTACTAATATTATAAAGACAAAAGTTTATGAGTTTAGATGGATGGGTGGATGTTGAATGGATGGATTTTTGTTCCTCTTTCACACAAAAACCACTGAACAGATCGAAACGAAATTTTGGACAAGTATCGATTATAGTCTGAAATACACGATGCTAGGGTTGGGAACTATTGTGCAATATAACAGTTTATTTTTTAAACAACAAACGAAGGGTCGTTGACGTCTTCGATACAGTCGCACTGTCTACTTCATTAACAATAATAGTTTGACGTTACTATCCATGTTAAATATAAAGATTTTCAAGGTAAAAAGTTACACGGGCCAAAGGCCATGAAGAATACGTTGCGAGAAATCGCGTTACGTTCAATAAATAAATCGATATTAACAGAGCGGATATAAAAAAAATAAACGTCGGTGACGTCACACACACTTATCATCTGATTACAGAACATCAGTTATTGATCATGTATAGAATACTCCTACAGTACAAAATAACCCATAGGTTAAAAGGTTCTGTATAATTAAAATCCAAATTCAATTTGGAAAGGTAAGTATCCCGCCAGTACGATCGACGCGCTTCGCCTCATTACCCATACCAAGAAGGATTGCAATAGGTTGGCCTCGTCGGTGTTCCCGTTCGATTACAATGATGTCTTCAAGTCGAGAGTAAATAGGCTTCTACTCATAAGTCAAAAATAATTTATTTCATGTAAGTATTTTCAATACACTTATGAGCGTAAAGAGGAGAAAAACCGACGAGAGAAACTTCTCCGCATATCCTTTGAAAACAATGCCAAATTATTACTAATTACAAAATATTAAGAATCAAGATCTAAGTTAGTGCTTTTTACCATCAAAGACTTTATCGCCACTTACCATCAAGCGCTAAACTTATTTATGGTAAAAAACTTATTGCCCAGATACTTTCGAACGACTTATAAAATACAATTTCGATCTTTCGATACCGATAATATTCTAATCGTATTCCCCAACCAATTCTTAAATCGCTCCTAAGTACAGTATCTCTACAAATTCTATACTAAGAAGTGATTAATGATTCTGAGTGCGGTAGAAAGTTGAGGTTCGAGCCGGTGGTCATATGAGAACCTGACGCCTTTCGTTATGTTCTGGATGGATGCCTGGAGGGGTTTTAGTATGTAGAAATACTACACAAGCCATAACCCCTGGGTTCTGATATCTTCAGGTATACATCACGTAGTACATCAGATTAGTTCATATTCTATTTTGTTAGATAGAACATATTGCAATCTCATCTATTTTACATCGCATCACATAACTATTTGCAGATGAATCCGGGCCTACTGTAAAAATTTGAGGCTATACTCATAGTACGCCAAGTGGCGATTGGCAGGCACCACGCCTTTCTTTGAACCCCGCAAATTTCCTTGACGTCAACAAAGAATTGCACTAGTTGTATCTTTTTACCTTAGCAATTACTGTTTGCTGCAACCCTATTTTACGTACCGACGTACAAGGATTCGAATTCCTTAAAGCGGCTAAAGCATCTTCAGTGGAAATTAATGCTATGATAACGTTATTTGAAATTTTGAAATATTTTGCTTGCTAAGGGTCTAAAGGAATCTATGAATTACCATAAAAAATCAATAAGACCACAAGGAGATGCAAATATTATGGAATTTCTAACATTTGGCACAATCGCCCAAGATGAAATATAAATATTGTGAATATACTCAAACACGAAAAACTTCGTAAGAAAGGCTTTTGACGGGGATAACTTTCCATGATTCCAACTAAAACCTCTTTGGCTGACAACAGTTCTTTCATCAGTTATCGGCACCGATAAATCATCAAAACATCTCGGTATCCACTAAGAGCCCTCAGATCCATCATTCAGGATGCGAGGCATTACCATTTAGGCTAAAGCGTCTAGTTATTGATCCTCTAGTTTCCTAGGAACATAAACGAACTACTACAGCGAACGGAGAAACTTTCCAGTAGTATCGATTAAATAATGTCGAGGTCACGGATAAGCAGGCTACTTAATTATTGTTTATTCTTCTCACAATATAGCAAATATATATGACGATATATTACGGACAAACCATCAACTAGCATAAATCCAGAAGTATTCACTCCTGAACAGTTGCTTCCATTTTGTGCGGGAGAGCTGATTCCATTTTAATGCATTTAAAAGAGTTATGGGACATTGAAATACGACTCCGAACGAACCCTTTCTTATATATTGGCTATAGTATTTTTTCAATATTAAAAAAAAGAATATAAGTATTTTTAAGATCACGCGTATTTTTATTTTTCCATCTACGTGGCGCTATGAGAATTCATTGGTCAGTAAAATTTGGTACAGTCTTCGTAGACCTATGTAAACATTTTCAAGGATTGATTTTTAAATGTAATGTAAAAAAAAACGTATTTAGACACATT
>DWJZ01006979.1:0-12519 GCA_018249125.1 Asbolis capucinus
GTGACTTAATAATGCTACTTAGTCGCTGTGACTTAGTCGCAAGTGAAATAGTCGCTGTGACTTAATAATTTTATTTAGTCGCTGTGACTTGTCGCAAGTGAAATAGTCGCTGTGTCTTAGTAATTTTAATTAGTCGCTGTGACTTAGTCGCAAGTGAAATAGTCGCTGTGTCTTAGTAATTTTAATTAGTCGCTGTGACTTAGTTGCTGTGACTTAGTCGCTGTGACTTAGTTGCTGTGGCTTAGTCGCTGTGACTTAGTCGCAAGTGAAATAGTCGCTGTGTCTTAGTAATTTTATTTAGTCGTTGCAACTTAGAGTTTGTGACTTAGTCGTTGTGACTTAGTAACGAGAGATAGTCGCTGTGAGCTCTCCCTTCAATAATTCCGTTGTCCAAATTTAGATGAATATGTCTTCCGAATATTTTAATGCCACTAGGAGTTTTTTTATCACGACAGTATTTTACACTCGCGAACATTTCAACTCAAATAACAGTTTTTACAAATATTTTAATTCAAATTCAAATATTTGCGACAACTAAAGCGAAACATTTATATTTACGAGGCGTGAAATGGAATGTTCTGACGGAATGCATTTTTATTTTTAAAACGAATTAGCGTTACACAGTTCATACATAAATACATACATACATAGTTTTAACAGACAAAAGTTCTCGGAACGTCATTCGTGTACCAGTTGTTTCTTCTGTGTCCCAGTATTCTGCTCACAATATGTCCACCACGCCGGCCTTGTGCGGATTGGTAGACCTTTGGGAACTCTTGCAGGTTTCTTCACGATGTTTTTCTTCAGCGAAGCAAGTGATAAATTAACTGGTAATACATACATATTGGTTTTTAAAATAAGAGGTGCGCGTAGTGAAAATTAAAGGTCATACGCACGACCCCAGAACCTCCCGTTCGAAAGACCAACATAAAAAAACAGGCTATCACAGCTTAACGATATATGTACATGTAAACTGTACATACATAATTTTAACAGAGGAAAAGTAGTCGGAAAACCACTCACGTGCTAGCCGAGTACTTCAGTTTACATATAGGAGTAATATACTCCGAAGCATCTTGGTAAACAGGCACTTGAGATTTGTATCATATGACTTATAGGCGTGCCAATAAAGTGCTTAGAGCTCAGCGGCTTATCTTTCGTAAGCGATAGTCAAACAGCGCAGCGGAAAGTGGATTTGATCGGCAACGCATTGGTGTGTCCTGTGTTGCTCATGTTACTGGTCGGTCATAATCACTGAATAGTAGGAGTTATATGCCTTAAGGAGTATCTGAATTTATCAGTTTTACGTGTGTTGCTTATTACGTGTTATCTGGGTGAACCGATTTTGATGATTCTTTTGTCATTGGAAAGCTGATGCTTGTCCAGTGATTTTAAAAAAAATTGAGGGACATTTGTTTTTAGCCCATGTCGATGTGATTAAGTCATTTTTTTAAATTAATATCGTCGGTAAAAAAAGCTAGCGTAGCGTAACGAACAAACACTCGTTTGCCTTAAGTCGTAAATAAAAGATTAAAAAATATTGAGTTCTTCCGTGTCTTGGAGGGCACGTAAAGTCATGTCAGATGGTAGTATTGAATCCATGTCGGAAGTCTTCGGGCAGCAAAGAAAGTTGCCATGAAATTCTCCACCATCTGGGCTACGGGACTGTCCACAGTAATAGATCAGTGGGAAGCCACCCAACCTTGGTTTTTTAACTCCTTTCTTTTTCTGTGTATCTGGTAATATTTGAACATATGACCCTGATACCAGAAGTACGCAACCTTTAAAGCTGATTTCATCCTCGTAAAATACTGTGAAATTTAATATAATATGATTGAGTGTAATTTATGTATGATTCATTGCTTTTGTTCTAATTAAAATTGTGTCATTCACCGTTTATGGGATAAATTTCATCATCCCGCCTGTCTAATTCTACACTTGAGTGGATAGCTGGGCCATTGTGAAGGTTATTATTAATTTGGGTTATATCCCGAGGGTAACATCGTAAATTATTTTAAGGATTTTTACCTGTTTAGTTTTTTTATCGACGAATATCTGAAAAATGTACTAAATTATATCGACAAGGGATAACAAACTACTCGTCAGAAGTCCCTCAAATTTAAGTGAAACTTGACAAGCATTAGCTTTCCAATGACAAAAGAATAATCAAAATCAGTTCATCCTGATAACGCAACACAACAAAACTGGACAAGTATTAGCTTTCCAATGACAAAAGAATCATCAAAATTGGTTCATCCCGACAAAACGCAATACAACGAAACTGGACAAGTATTAGCTTTTCAATGACAAAAGAATCATCAAAATCGGTTCATCCCAATAAAATGCAACACACGTAGAAACACAGTTAAATTGAGATTTTCCTTTTTTTGAAGTTAAAAAGAGTTGATGAAGGTCGATGTGTTTTTTAGTATCATAGATCCTAAGCGTGAATTAATTTCATTTAAAGATATCTTTAATATTGAAAACATAAATTATATTATTTATATAATAACTATAGCCTTCCATATTCCAGAATTAACTTGTATATCCCGCGGGAACGAATACGTTTTCCGGGATGATAATGGCTTCCAATATGCTAGCCTTGTTTAAAACATACATTCTCTCGCTCTTACAATCCATAACATAAAATATGCATAGTAACCGACATCAACCCATTGACGGCTGACTGCTAAGCACGGGTCTCTCGACCTACGAAGAGGCCTAGAGCACACTCCACCATGCTGCGAATTAGTGGAGGGGGTAGTACAAACTAACTGTGAGAAGTCCTGAAGGCCTCCGACATGGCTTAACGATAGCTATCTTGACGGTAAGATGTGCCATCACACTCTTAAATTTTTGCCCCTAGTGGTCACCCATCCACTTACCGACCGCGTCGGCTGTCTTTAACTTTTTCGATTGCCTACGTACGAAACAAACCACTGGGCCATGAAAGCTTCAATATACGCATAGGTACTATTAATTTTATTTTTACTGGGAGGCAGTCTACTTCATAGAGAAAATATCCTCATTGAGTTTAATATTAGTAGATAGTTCACGATGTCGTGACAGATCTGCGTTTTCTCGAACCTTTTAAACTTTTAAGAACATAGATAAACTTGTGCATTGCACAGTCCACGGAAATTCAGTTTTGTAAGCTATCTCGACTATACAAATAGACTCTTTCAATTGCATTCAGTCGAGCAATTCATCGTAAAATGATGGAAAACTCAAAGACGTCTTACAATCGGTTGAATTGCACAGGAGTGTAGACTTTATGCGCGGTTCATTAAGTTCGTATCTGTACACAAAGATTGAGTTTCTTAGTACTTTGTGATATCGCAAGGACAACTAGGTAAGGTAAAATAAAATTTGGTGGCACTTGTAAACGAAGATGTAAAAGAAAGTTTCGCCTTATACAATGAAACACTAGCTCGTGGAAATCTTCAGTGAACGGAGTTAAGCGAAAGTGGGCGCGGTTGATCGAAGAATAAGAATGCGTTAGTGGGAGAAATTTCTTGTAGGCTTTCATGCTTAGGAAGGAATCTAAAACTGAGGGACTTGTTTTTAATCATTTGAAATCCGTCGCTGAAACATTTTGGAAGTTATCAAACATATTAAACGATTTCAAAACTTTGATCCATTTCGAAGTATCAAAGGTTTGGTCAATAACCCTTCCTCCAGCGTGGTGGGGTACGCTGTAGACCTCCTCAATAGTAATGAGAAATTTATGGTCTCTAGATGACTCAACGGGTAGATGTGAATTACGGAGCAGATCTTTTTGAAACAGAAACTTCCTTGTCTTAAACCCTTTACCTTCGAGAGTTCACTCGAACTGAGCGCATTTATGGACCATATTCATATTTCGCACTGTTAAACTTGCCCCTAAAAGATATACAAAAAACAAGACAAACAACCTGAACACACAACACAATAAATCACACAAAGTTTCCTCATCTGCAACAATCATATCGCGGAAGTTCCAGATGAGGAAAATGGTTTCTTCTGGACCATTTCCGGATCACCGTGATATGACAGGACGTAAGGCCTTACGATCGTAACATATACATATGTCGTTCAACGCGTCAATTAACGGCGCATCCCTCCGGTACGGACGACATTTTGCCTCGTCTTTTGTATGGTGTACCGCAAAGGTTTGGAACAAATTACCTGCATCCGTATTTCTACTCGAGTATGATGTAGGTGTCTTCAAGATAAGAGTGAATAGGCTTCTTCTAAGTTAATGCGCTTTATTATCTACGACTACATCGTCGCTTACCATCAGGTGAGATTGTAGGCAAGCATTAACTTATAATATGTAAAAAAGGTGCTAACGATGACATTACACGGTCGTAGTCAGCTTAGTTCACTTATAATAATGTTAAATCGTAAATTAACGAGGAAGGGCTTTCATACATCATTGTCATAACTATCCCACTATTGGGCTCGGGTCTCCACTAACAATGTAACTCCTCCAAAAGTCCTCGCTGGTGGATTTTACTCACCTTTGAGAGTTTTATGAGAACTCTGTAGTGTAGATGTCATCATGACGTTTTCTTCACTCTAACAAGTGAAAATTTAACGTCTGATACGCACATAACTCTAAAAATTAGAGGTACTCGCCGCAGAATTTGAAGCCAGTACCTACTTTTCGAAGACCAACGTTCAAACCATTAGGCTACCACTGCTTCATACATAGTTGTTGATTAACGTCATTACTAAGTTGATAATGTCTTTTCTTGAAAGCTGCTTGGCTACCTAGAAACTTCTAGATTGAGTCAGGCACTAAAACGTTAGTGATGTCATTGATGTTGTATGCTATCTCCCACACTTTCATCTGCACCTGTCGACGAAGATTCCTTCTGATACGGGAGAAATGGAAAAGTTCATTACACGCAAAATAATAACTCCCATAAACCGAGGTCAAATATCTAACCTACTAATATTATAAAAGCGAAAGTTTGAAAGGATGGTTGTTTGTTACTTTTACGTAAAAACTACTGAACGTATTTTAATGAAATTTGGCACAGACATAGACTTTAGGCTGAAATAACACATAGGCTAATTTTATCAATGTACCTATAAGGCGGTAGAAGCAGCGGACGGATTAGTCTGTCATAAAACCCCCGGTCTAGTCGTGAATTGATACTGAGATATCTCGCTTTGCAGATTGGGTTACCAACCAGGCGTTAGGGATGTCAGGGCAATTCCGTATAAAATCTTTAGGTATACCATCCAGCTGACACGTATTAAGACGTGAAATTGAAAGGCAGGTCAGAAACACCAGCGTACCATTTTTTCTCAGTGACGTTTAAATTAGTCGCATGATTTGTATTCCGGTCCCAGGTCGTATCGGTCATAAAACAGAAGTTAATCTGTGTGTCATGATAGGAAATTTATGCTGGTTTATGCATTGCATTATGGAAATATAATTACGTTTGTAACGTTTGTTGAACGCAGCTCGCTGTGTGGGCTTGCATGCTGTTATTACCATATTTAGTGAACCTGTGTGGGAAAATATTTTCGCTTGTAATTTCGTCCTTGTTCTTGTTTTCCGGCTTTTCGTTAACACAACTAACCACTAAATAAATTGGTACGCTTATTGACAATTCGTGTAAAAATTGTTTAATAATTGTAATATAAACGTTATAGTAATATGTGGTCTTTGAAGTGATCTATTCGCGATCTTTCATTTGATACCCATATTGCTAAGATAAGAACAAAATAAATCTCTCCCCACTTTTTCCATTTGCGGGCGCCATTTTGAAAATGTATATAGCCTGCACTACCACTATTCCTACAAATTCAAGGACATCTCATAGTTTAAAAGCCATAAGACGTGTCAAAGAAATGCACATGTATACAGAAATACATATGTACGTACATACGTTCGAAAAAGATTACCCTTCTTCTGACTCAGTCGAAAAAATATTGTGACAATTATCCTCACACAGTAAACGGCCAATATAATAAATTGTGAACTTGTGGAAAGTGTGTTTCTGCGTTCTGTTTCAATATTTTTCTTTATAATCTCCAATGTTTACGGCCATAAAATAAAATATTTTACGTCTACCTACATTTTACTAGTTTACTTCATCCATCAATATCAAAGGTACCTTTACCTTTCATCAGGAGCTTAGCTTTCAAAGCTTAGTATAGTAGTTACTGGCGCCATTGGTAGGAGGATGGGTGATGGCTAGTAGCAAAAATTCTTGAGGGCTTCTGTGCTTCGGAGGGCACATAATACAGTCATAAGATAGTCGTGACTAGAATCTGCATGTATGCGGGGTTTGACTGGATCGAACTATCACCTATTTATTTTTCTTGTTACGAGTATAAGCAGGCAAACGATCAGACTGGTCATCTGATGGTGAGTGATCACAGCCGCGAATAGAAATTAACAACCCTACGTAGCTGTCACTAATGTGTTGCATGCCATGATGGAAGTAATAGGCCCGAACGTGTGGGAAAGAGAAAGAAATAAGAAAGTATAAGTGAAGTTACTAGAATCAATGACATCGCCAACTGATCTCAGATATACCAACAACATACTCCTTCAGAATGGGTGACATTAGAATATGAAGAAGGAAGACTGAAAAACGGGGAGAAAAAGAAGAAATCTCAATATATATGTGTATCTAATTTATGTTTTACTTGGCCGTATAGTAAAATGCACAATGTAGCAGAAGTTTAAAAGCATATATGTATGTATAAAAAGGTAAATTCTCTGATTTCTACCGCGAGAGCTATTCCATATTCTTTTTACGTTGAAAACATTAAAAGAAGCTTCATATGAGCATCATAAATAAAATGGGATAACCTATTAACTCAGCAGAGCAGCGTATGGAGCATAAAGCTTGTTCTAAAAACAGCCTTTGAGGGTAGAACGCTTTGTGGAGAGCTGATAGCTGCATCTGTTGCTAGTCACTGGAGTTTCACAGTCAATAATTTCAATATTACCTACAGGAACTTTATTAAAAGCGGTTTTATGCTTTACAATATTGTACTGTAATCTGTTTCTGAAGCTGATGGATGAGGTTTGAAAGAATCTGTAGAAATGTAGCTGGTATTCAAGATAAGTTTCCACTTTCGGGTGTTTTAGATACTGTAAGGGTTAAGTACTTAAAAGAAAAGATATGGTCCTTACATCAGTTGTCTCTCAGTCTATCGATCACGACCCTTTTTCTGAGGCACACGTTTATATATCGTGTAGAAATGAATATCCCATATACAGATCTGCAATGCCTTGGAGATGGAGAAAAAATCAAGTTTTTATATCATTGCAATCAAAACATACGGCTGATTACGTCATATATCTCGATACTCCCAATGGGATCAAAACCTATAGATGACCCCGTTGACCCAGAATCAAGAAATTCGGCGTGAAACAATATTATTGTAAAGGAAAAAATCCGAAAACCGTATATGTATATGCTACCCATAAACTGAGCACAGATCTTTCCCCAGAGGAGACCATACCTGAGGAGGCTTTGAGTACATTCTGACCAGTCATGCTCATGTGATTAGTTTGGCAATTTTTGGCTATTCTTCTTCATTTTTAAAGTGTACAAAGGTCTGATTAAAAACAAGAAAAACCGTTTGACGGTAAGTTGTCACTACGTACACAAGCTACGCGCAATACAAGAGGAATCACTAAAATCGCCCTGAACAACTCTTTGTACACCTTTTATAGAACCTATATTTTACCATATTGCCATACTCGTTCAATGATTGTTTCCAATAAAAGAAACATTAAAAATGACTCGTTTGTTCCAAGTTTATTACTTTTTCACCAATAAATTTTATACTACAAAATATTCGATACAAATAAATTCATTTATATTCAGCGTTGTCATGCGACGTGTGAAGGCAGTGCTTGGAGGTGTAAAATATTAAAGAGTAGAAAGATGAATAACCAATAGCGAGAATGTCAGAAAATCAACGTATTGGACTGACCTAGAAATGTGACCCCAATCCAATGCTGAGGGGACCAAAGTTCTTCAAGTAGTCGCCAGTAGTCAGCTTCCTGATAGAACGGTCTATAGGGGAATGTTATCATCAAAATGAAGAAGATTCACGACCTGTCCTAGATATAAGTTCTGGGCCACATTGCAAAAAAGAAACCATAACCTAGAATTTTCTAACTGTTATTTGAAAGGTTGATTTTAAACAATCAAATAGATGGATTAATCCATTTCACACATGCCTAATACCAAACTACACTACATGCCCTCGTTAAAGAAACGAAATCGAGACTGACAGAATGATATCAAATTCTGCGATCGAGAATCAGCTCGGAATCGGAAAGCTTTGTGATGAGAAAATGTAATACACATTGTAGATGCCAACATCAATTATAGAATTTGACACATCTAAAGTAGGTTTCTCAACAATTTATAGGTGCTGTCGCTTAGTTGACTGAACTGCGAAGGAAGAGCGTAGATCCGATACTCGTCCGAAACATACATTCACGTGGCATTGTTAATTTTCGGGTAATGTTTGTTAGTATTTTCCATATCACAGACGCAAAAAACATAGTGCGGGGCATTAAGGTGCAAGTTTGTGATATTATTTCAATTTTAAAATTGGTCTTAAAAATAAAAATTACTATAAAAGGTTGCGGCGACATCACAGTAACAGTATTTCTCATAAAGACAGTACTGAAACAAAACACGGCTACAGCGAAAAAGAACGAAATGGACTATCAGTCGACCTTGGCCCAGAGATTATTTGTGTCTCAGCAGAATCTTTCATACGCAGCGGACGCGTTTGATCCCAGACCCCCAGTTTATCTAAATAACTGTTCCAGATTTAGACAGCAAATAGAGTTGATCTGTAATATTCGTTTAGTTTTAGTATTCTGTGCGAACTTACTTTCGTCTTCCTTGGGTCACAGAAATTCTTCTCTCAATCTTTAAGTTTTGTTTGTTCAGAATGTATTGTTGTGGCAACTACAAAAAAGGCATAAATATTAAAGTGGTCTGTTTAGAGTTTTTGTTTGAAAAAACACATTTCCAAAGTTTTTAGGATTGTCTTTTGAAAAAAATTCGAAAATAGTCAAAACATTTATTATAGTTACTTATGCTATATTATCAGATCATGGATAAGATAAATTAATAAATACCTACCAAGATTATTCTTGAGACAAATAAACCAAACCTCGATAGGGCAACTGCTTCTTTTCAAATTCCATTTGGTCATCTTCGGGCTTCCTCATCAGATCAGCTCTACAACATATTTTTTATACAAGGATGGGATAATTTGACCGCGTCTCTATTTTCGTTTGATTATAATCCAAATGTCATCAAGTCAAGAGTGAATAGGCTTTTACTAAGTTAGTACGCTTCACCAGCAAAAACTACGTCACCACTTATCATCAGGTGGTTTCATAGTCAAACGCTAACTTATTTAATATAAAAAAATATAAGTTATTCATACAGCTGTAACAAATGCGTAATCATATCAGAAGAATACTGTGATAGCTTATATAGTTAAA
Source organism: Asbolis capucinus (assembly GCA_018249125.1). Taxonomy (NCBI): domain Eukaryota; kingdom Metazoa; phylum Arthropoda; class Insecta; order Lepidoptera; family Hesperiidae; genus Asbolis; species Asbolis capucinus. The sequence goes on from DWJZ01006979.1 coordinate 9,494, forward strand.
TTACAAGATTCTCATAATTTTCCGGGAATTATAGTAAATTATAGTCTATGTTTCTCCGTACCGATCAGTTGTATTATCTGTCTGCGAAACTAACGTAAAATACTTGGATCCGTGCCCAATGACGGGAGATATCTATACGCTGAAGGTTTAGTTGCCTTGGTAACTGGAGTAATGCTTTTGGAAACCTGTTTCGTCGACAGTAAACTTACTCCGGCAGCAGTAAACTTCGGTAGCAGGAAACTTAGGCCGCGGTATACTTGCTAGGATGCTTTGAAGACCTCGTAGTCCAGGTTTGTGTGGGTCTTAAGTGACTCGAGTAACAACAGCGGGCGTGGTCGAACTGAACGAGCCGTCACTGATTTAAATTGAACTCCGTCTAAACTTGGGACAAACTTATGAGCACGACTGCTTTGGAGGGCTCGTAAAGTCAATTCTGGTTGTTATCGGTCGGTAGAAGTAGTTAGCCAATTCAAAGTACTATCCTACCCCTACCCTTCCTATTTTGTCTTGTGTTTTGTAGTTTTCTGGCTTCCCTTTAAGATATATATTTTTTTCATTTATTTATTTTTTAATCATTTACAAAGATTAACTTAAAAGTAACCCGCCAAAGTACAGAGAAGTTTGAAGGCGGACCAATCGCTTTTTATGACTATATCTATAAAATACTATAATTTAATATGTAGCATTACATATATTGTATACTAGCTGTGCCTGCGACTTTACTCGCATATTTTACGATAATTCTGAATTTCGCGTATACACCGTTAATACTTTTATTTTATTTTATAATAAAATAAAATTAGCCCAAGTTACTCCATATTGCATTAGCTATCCGCCAGTAAAACTCCCGACTACTAAGGATCCGAACAAACGGATGCCTGTCTGTCGTCTGTCAGACAGTGAGACAAATTTGTAAAAATATTATTTTGGTATCCTGGTTATTTTGGTATTATGGTGGTAAGGGACATACACCCAAAGTACAGCGCGACCCTATTTGATCTATTGTGGACATATATATATATATATATTCATATGCATTTAGTAAAAAGCGGTTATTTTAATATTACAAACAGATACTCCAATTTTTTATACATAGCAATAAGGCCGTTCTTGTATCTACTGTATCCACTCCTCGTATTAACATTTACAAATTTATTTTTATGACGGAAACAATAAAGTGAACAAGCTTTATTAAAAATATACACATAAATATACATATTAAAAATATACATATAAATATACATACATATATGTTGAATTTCATAACCGTATTGTTAACCGTTAAGTTCCCTTGTCCAGAGCTAATCCTGAACATAGCAGCAGATCATACTTATCATAAAAATACATTGTCTTCGGAATTGAAATAGTATGCAAAATTTCAGCTCCGTAGTGTAAGAGAAAGTGGGTCTAATCAAGCTTGCAAGATTTGACCCGTAACAAAGAAATATACTAACATACTAATATACAAAACATACACACAATATATATAAATATTACACAAAAGTAAACATTCTGTCTGTAGCACTTTTTAATAACAGCGACGGAAATAGCGAAACGGCCTTGGCCGACTGATTGTCTTGGGAAATAGAGATTTTGGAGCATGATGAACGTAACCAAAACGAACCAGACCATGCTGGCTGGCTTCAATCCATCGATGGCCCATTATTGAGCATGGGCCTCTCCTCATACTGCATCATACTCTTATTCACCACGCTTGTTGGTGCTCTAATGCGGTTTGTTGGTGGGATCCAAATGTCGGAAATTTGCCCACTCAAAAGTTTCCATGGCTTAACGATTGCTATCTAACGATTAGAATCGAGGTTGATAGCTTTAAATGACCTTTGAATACGGAAGCCCTTATGAAATACTCGCTACTACTCACCTACCTTCCTCACACATCCATACTTAACTTGGCCGATCATTCACAATAGACACAAGCCACAGAACTATGAGCGCCTAATGAAATGCCTGGATGTGATCATGTATTTTCTAATATTAATCGTATAAATTAATAGTATTAAGGTCAAAGTAATTATTTGTGAAGGATTTTTATGATTAAAACGTGAGAATTGCAGGGAATTACCGATTTTTTTCGATTTATAGTCTGTTTGTCTGTTCGAGATTCATGTGAAAACCACTGGACAGATTTAGATAAAATTTGACATAATTGTAGTTTAAAATCCGAGAATAGTTATATGATAGATTTTATCTCAGGAAACGGCTGTTTTCTGCGCGATAACAAGTTAAAATTTTTATGGCAACTCTGAAACTATTACAAAATTACATGAAATTGTACATAGTCACAATAACTACTTATTTCTGGTAACTAGTTCTTTCTATAGTCTCTAATATTATTGTTAAAATTACTAAATAGGTACATATCAAACTAGAAGGGCGTAAATGTTTAGAGGAATTCTCATGACTTTGGCCCGTATACGGAAAACAATAAGGGCTTAACTTCAAATCTATCACTCTTAATTTTCGAACTGTTGTACGTATTTATATAATTTAAAAGTTATTCTTTATATCATTATTGTCTCGTAAACTAACTGTAAACTTATAACTTCTAACTGTAAACTTGAATGGGACAATATTTCCTTGAAAGAGTATAAAAAAACAAGCCAAGTGCAAGCTTCAAATGATTTGTTCTGTTGTTAAACCTTTTAGAACTCTTTTACATACAAGGGTCCCGAGTTTGAACGAATGAATTAATAGATGAATAAATGAATATATAAATTAATGAACGTCAGTTTTACTTATATTATAAACTAGAAACTGCCCTTGCTTCGCTTCCAAAGAACCAGGTATCAGAAAATTGTGACAGTTAGACATACACTATGACGGATTTATTTGTAGATATTAATGTCCTCTATAAAACTATAGTACATCACTTTGCTCTATTGTCAATAATTTCCTCAACGTACGCGATATAAGGATTTTTTTGGGATATTTTCACACGTTGGGTTACATTGTCGAAATTTTCACGCGGTTCCCTATTTTTTCTCGTATTAAATATAGCCTATGTT
>DWJZ01006980.1:0-12518 GCA_018249125.1 Asbolis capucinus
AAAGTTTTTATGCCGTGAAGCCGAAGGAAAAAAAATCTGCTGCCTAATTATAATAAATATATAAATATCTCAGGACAACGCACACGCGGCCATCTGACCCCAAACTTAGCTTTCACTATGGTGTTTAGATAACTGATAAACATACATTTATATTTTTAAATCCATACTTATATAGATATTTACACCCAGACACACAGAACAAACATTTCTGCACATTACAGAAAAGTTTGACCTGGGTGGGAATCGAACCCACGACCTTCGGTGTAGCAGTCAGATTCACTAACTGCTAGACCAACCGGCCGTCAGAACAACACAAGGTTTTACGTGCCTTTTGAAGCAAGGAAGCGTCAAATATTTTTTTGTTACTACGCTATCACTTGTCACAAATTATAATAGCACATATACATAAAGTAGGTAGTAGGTATGACGGTAGAGTAGAGTAGACTGTGAACAATGAAACAAGTGTCAGCGTGATACTTATTATGCAGGTTCCAGCTGCGATCATATATCTCCACGGTGTTTGTGGTCGTGGTTCGCCAATAACTAGGGTTGTCGCCCAACACATTTTAATCGGTGTTTCCGTTTGATTACAATGTAAATGTCTTCAAGTTAAGAGTGAATAGGCATCTACTAAGTTAGTGCTCTTTACCATCAAAGACTTCATCACCACTTACCATCAAGTGGGATTGTAGTCAAGCGCTAACTTATTCATGGTAAAAAAAAATATTAACATGTAGAATTACTATATTTTATTACGTGAAGCGAAAACTATTGTGGAGGAAATAGGTACATATCATTCAAGGATATTTCTTTTGTATTTAAAAATTGACATATATGTCTAAAATCAACTTAGAAAATATATTATTAACAAACATTTTATTTTTTCTTTGTTTCCTTTGATAGACCTTCAATACGATAAAGTTACGATGTATTACGATTTTTTCTGGTTGATACCTCAAATTAACGTGTGTATTTTAAAGCAAGAAACAGAATAAACCATAATAAACAAATTGCTTAAATTATTCAGATGAATATTATTTCCTATGTTAATTTATTATAGAACCCATGTATCGTACCATGCATGTGGGTGGGTTCAAGGCAAGTCTTATTAGGCGTTTACTATTTTTATGCTTTGCTGCTCATGGTAATTACGACTTATTATCGAAGGGTCTTGTATAATTTCGATGATATTATAGAATAATACGAAAAAACTATAGTTATTTTTTTGCCTACTGTATAAACGAGTGACAGCCCTGTATATAACAAATGTCGGTAACGTTTCAATGTGTCGCTAGGAGGCAGGCGTCCTTGGTTCGATTCCTAGAACGGACAATAGATTAATAATACGCACCGTGCTGACATCTTGATGCTGTAGCTCACTTGATACAACAGATACAATACTTCATTCTTAGGTCGTTCGGTTAAATTGTTGATTCGATTTAAGTATTGGTTGAACTAGGAAATCATTAATTGTAAACTCATTAAATTACATCAGCGGCTCGTTAGTTTTTTGTTGTTATTCTGTTTGGGTAATATAATTCAAATTAGACGTCAGAAAAGTCGACAGGTACAAGACAATATTACGTTTCATTTTATGTTTAAAAGTAATAACCTAAAGGTCCAATAATAACTCCTTGTGGCAATCGTGTGAAAAGTATGTAAAATAATGTTTAGGAATACTTAATCACAATGATATGCATATTGTAGGATTTGTATACAAATATGTTCAACTGTTGAAAAGCATAAATGATAAGTATCGATAATGTAAAAACTAAAATAAAATCATGCCCATATCAAACGCTAATGAGAGCTCCATGACGCAACATTCACTGTGCTTTCTTTGTTTATGTGAAATAAATTATGAAATCTATATTGGATTTATGATTGGTTGTTGACGTGTTTGACCTGCATATGTAAAGTACGTGACTTCGATTTGACCACTTCGCACAGTTAAATTTAATATCATATCTGTTTAATATGTAGTAGTCGTAGTTTCGACAATATATTTGGAATGTACCGGCGCACCTCAACAGGTTGTTTTTAACAACGCACCACTAAAGTGATATACTCTAAATAATATTTAACTCTTTCGTTATAACGACATGGCTTTTGCAATCCAAAAACTTAATAACCACAACTCACGAATTTTAGAATATTATGCGTATATAAGATAAGATGATTGTAAAGTCTCATGGTAATGCTGTTTAAGTCAAACTATTACAGCATTATCGCATATTAAAGTTAAAGCTTCATGAAGATTCCGCTGAAGGTAAACCGTATTGATATTACTGACTAACTTTTTGTTGTAATAGAAAATTGTAACCTTTTCTTACAAGCTGTCACACAACAAAAGCGTTGTTTTTATGTGTGTACATGCGAAGCGAGTAATTCAGCTTCACGACTCACGGGTGAAGGTGAACCGCCTATGGTGGTCGATGCACAATACGTCGGAGTTCTAATTGTCCAATAATAGGATGACGTTCTGTTTAACATACATTTATTTTATTTTGTTCAATAGGTCGGGCTACATTTTTTTTAATGTAAGCTTTTTGTTGAGAATCTGCGTATAAATCTCAGAAGTATTAATTTAGTTCTTATACATGCGTTTTTTCTTTATAAAAAACGTTTGCTTTGATTATATACTAGGATTAGGTAGTCAAACGAAGGTTATGGGCTTTTTCTAATACTGTTTGTATTCTCAGCGTTATTATTTATATTTGACGGACTGAAAGTTGGATTTTAATGGTGACATTACCCTTCTTAAGTTATAAATTCGCAATATCAGTATTCGTACACTCCGTATATCAAATTCTTAAATCATTGGACCATTACTCCGGATTTGCCCGCAAATGTGAATTTTACGACAGGTCGTCGTACCTAACGGTGTTGTTATAGCAATATGCGACAGATTACATGGATATAAGCAGATTCACAACTCGTTTTGGGTAAGATGAGGCTCCATTTGTAGTTACTTAAGTTTAGGTGAAATAAATAATTTTTGAAAAGTCCAATCTGTAAGTTGTGACTGAGTCCCAATTCTGACGATACAGAAAGAAAATACACAGATTAAGAAAATCGAAATAAAAATAATGGGTTCAATTAAAAACAAATGAATCCCACTCATTACCAGAAGTTTGTGATAACAATTAAAACAGACAAATAATCTTAACTAAACATTTGCCCCGACATTCCAATGACAAAAGCGTCAAGCTTGATCGGGGGCAAGTGTCACTGGCTGAATGGGTGGCGGTTATATTCGTCTGAAAAAAGAACAACTTCGGAAATAGTTGCGCGCTGCGTGCCGCGCGTGGCGACGTTTTTGAGCACGCACCTGTCAAGCGCCATTTTAATCTTGAATTTGGCGGCAAAAAATTGAACACTAACTTGTGATTTTTTGTTGGGATTATTTTTTGTACTAATCTTTACGTTTGATAAGTAAAAGTGTGTAGGATACGCAGACATGAGAACCTGTCGTGAACGTGTTGAAATGCTTTTTAGATGATTGTTTGCCTGCTGATTTATACCAGTAAGTACCTAATGCGTCTCATCTCATTAATAATTATCAATAGAAATGGAGCTTGTGTTATAAAGTTAAAAGCTATAAAGGAAAATACGGAACGAATAAACCGGGGTGTATTTAAAATAACGGTCAGTTTTAAAAAATTAAAGAAATGAGAAAAGTTGAGAGAAAATAATACTTTATCTTGTTTAGTCTTTTCTTTTTATTTAATGTTTTTATGTAAATGCTAAGATAGAATTACCAACCGCTTAATATGTTTGACATTACCTTAGCATTGTTGTCTGTAACGATCGTGTAAATAAATGACAGATGTGATTTATCAGGCGGGTTTTTGTGAGGGCATTGTGTACCCACCGTCGTACCGATAACTGATCGTTGACAAATTGCTATCTTGTCCTTTACCATCCATTCGACATATGAAACCGGTTCGTTTCTGTCACGTATGCGATTGAGAAATAAACGATTTTATCGCCTAAATCATGTTCAAGCTCGAAGGTATTTCACTCGTTATACTTTATATGCTTTCACATCACAATATACATCAATTCGCGTATACGAATGCGTAGCATAGGCACACAATAAATTATAAACAATTACTCTGCCATATGTTCAGAATATTGAAATAACAGGTAACAGTGCCCCCTTACGGCAACCAATTCTTTTTTGTCAGTTGATTTAGTTGGTTGCATATATTAAATTTAATTATTACGGTGTTCACTAGATGGCAGTGTTATCTATAAATCAATCAAACCTACCTAGAAAAATATGTAGGTACTGACTTTATATGGCACGCAGCGACCAAATTACTAATTTAACTACCGGTATCAAGGGAACTCTTTTCAGTTAGTTCTTATCGTTACCATCGAGTTTTAGCTTAACCACTATCATATTGCGAAAACAGTGATACTTGTAAATAAATATCAGAATCAAATAAATTGACCACATTGTTTAAACTGCCTTAACTGTTAACATAACAACCAGCAAACAATATAATATAGTAACGGGCAGTCCTTAACTATCCCCGTTTATACAATTTCAGGGCCACCGACTATGGGAAAGGGCATTACCCTATTAGGCTGATATTGATTGAGATTTATATGACAAGCCCGTCTCTACTGCAGGCGGCCAATTGGATAATGTGGCGGCCGGACACGATACATTATTATACAGTTTTGCAATCAATACGCTGCTACCCTGTCGAACTAAACAATATCATGAACTTTTGTCGAGCCTTCCAAATGAAGGTTTTGCTGTAAAATATTATGCATCTTTCAGCGTAAGGGATAGTTAACTTGCATTATCATTGTCATCGTTATTAAGCCTATAGTTATGCCTTGTGTTTGGTTATCCTCTCGTTTTGTAAGAGGTACAAGCTATTGTCCACCACGTTGAATTGATAAACTTCATAATTTTCAGAAATTTCACGATATTTTCTGTCTGAAGTAAATGATAAATAGTTTTAAATAACATTTTAACAAACCAATATTCACAACATTAGGCTATTACATCGGATGGCATGTAACAATCGATCGTGTCTTTATCGTCAACAACTTCAAATTATTATTCGACTCCAAATCAACACAGAGATAGAAGTTAAACTTCTGAGTCATGCATGAACTCATGCCTGTCTATCATTGGGGTGGGTGACTGTGTTCTAAGAAATCAGCATTGGCTATCGACAGCTGAATATTGCAACTAAAACAAATGTCATCCACTTCAACTTTCATTAACTGTCTCAACTGCGCTACTTGGAGTAGTTATTACTCTTATCGTTACGCACTATTATTTTCCTTATAGAGAAGATGCGTCTTCCACAAGTACAATAAATTGCTTCCTTAGGTGTTTCCGACGCACAATGTTTATTATTCACTTAGTTGCCGTCATCTCTTTCTTTATAATTTCATTCTTCGTCGTCAATGGCTAATAGAGTTTCTGAGAAAACTTTCACCTTTATTACAACGATGAACATTACCTGTATTTCATGGAAAGTATTGGTTTCTTGTAATACCTTACCAAAATTACCCTGCATGCAAATTATTCAACTTGCAAAGAAAATGTTTGATATTTCATTATTGCCGGAGCTTTTATCGGTTATTTGCTTCTAATACTCTTCAGTTCTAAAATGAATTTAACAGTTCAAAATATCAAACACGATCTATGGCACAAGGTTTCTGCCTCAACCACCTGTAGTTACTAGTTAATAGCTCCAAATTCCTAGCTTTGTCACGAATTGTCCATTTAATGCAAATACTACGTACTTGGAATATTGTCGTAGCTTTAGAGAGAATTAGCTCTCAATCGTGAAGGCTCATTAAATTTTACAGACTTGTAGACGAAGAATTTGCGGAAATAATTAAATATCACATATAAATTTTAGTTACACATAAAAATAAGTGAATTCGGTTTTCCACCTGGTCTGGGTGTAGGTCAACTACTGATAGTATCGTAATGACAAAATAGCTACATACCTCATGCCGCATGCCAGATGAAGGACTATAGTGAGGATTCGCCCCTGGTCTATAACGACTTCAGTCTAACAGATAAAATATTTCATGCTTATGAAAAGAAGGAGCACCGAATAATATTGTACTTCAAATGAGATGACCTAGTGCAACAAATTTTAACTACGAAGTTACCTCTTCTCAAGAGCTAAACGAATGAAAAAGTAATAAATTCAGCGATCATAAGTGACCCACTTGTTGAACTGTGCGGTGAATGCTCCAGGATTTGCGAACGACAACATCCTGATTAGTTTTGTAGGTTAACTGTATCTGGCCATGTCTCGGATCAGGTTCGTTTGATTGAAGACAATCTAAACACAATTGTGGGTCAGGTGGATCGAAAGCGAAAATAGAGGCGCTGACGCTGACGGGAAATCGTAGATTGGTGCTTTGTAGACATTACTATGCTACTGAAAGTCACATAGCCTCAGGATATTAAATGAACTCCGAAACAAGATCCGGGTTCGGGTGAAACGAATTGAAACGTTTTAAAATTGTCTTCGCTTTGAAATAGGAAGTTTCAAAATGATAATTCGTGCTCTTCTTTATACAATATGTGTCAGTGTATGGCACTTAATTTTGAAACTACAACCTAATAGGGATTAGGAAAGTAATTACTAAATTTAGAAAAAATATTCAAACCTGCAAAAAAAGAAGCGGTCATAGGCCGGCGTCGAAGCTTTTTCAGCTCGATAGCAAGATGCAAGTCGATCCTAAATGATTAATGAAGCTAAGCGGGTGCGTTTGCTATGAAGAACGGTGTCCACTGTAAATAAAAAAATTGGCAGCTTCCGATCTCCGGAGGGCACGAAAAGCCACTGTCCTGCTTGTTATCGTCAGTCGGTTAATCTCATCGTGGGTCATCGGGTGGAACACAAATTTCCGACAGTTGGCTTGGCTGCAACTAATCCGCATTCCACTAGGAGCATGCTCTAAGGATCCTCATTCAGAAAGACCTATGCTCAGTGGACCCTTATTGGTTTGAAACCAAGAATACAAATGGAAACGGTTGGCATGTGAATAATTTCAATAAGTTATAGAAAATTTATATTTAATGAATATGTCAAAGGAGACAACGAACCACAACAAACGAGACGCTCAAACAAAGGCGAAAACGCGCAGTAAACAAGACAAATGGTTCAGTCAAGGCATCAAATGAGTCAATTTATTCCGCCACAAGTATGTCTTAATTGAAGAAGTGCCTTTTATTGGTTGCGAAGACTCGGTAAGTGTTTGATGATATTACTGGTAATAGACTTATTGTATGATTGTGGATGTAATTGGAAATCTATTACGCTTGGTATGATACTATAGACTGAGTTACGTTAGATAAGAATGTGAAATAATTTTCTATGATACTTAAATTTTCCAAAGAAACCTATTTACGAAAAGTTAGATATAACAGATATATGGTAGAATAATTTCTTAGAGCTACGCGCAGGATTCAAGCCCAGAGTTCTAATAGACCAAAGTTCAAATACTCTTCGCTGCTCACACCTGGTACTAAGCATACATACAAAATTGTAAGTGACATAGCAGTCAATATATCAGATATTCTTACCGGCGGATTTTCGGTTTAAAAATTGGTTTCTATCAAGACGTTTTATCGATACTTTTAAAATAGGGTAAGAAAGAAAATTGCTGCTTGTTCGATAGACCTGCAGTGTCTGTATTGCGGGTGCCAAAGTGCAATGAACTTGGGTCACGCGACCACAAGCAATAGTTAAATTAAACTATTTACTATCGCATTTGTAACATTGTAATTGTCTAATTGTTCTCATTACATAGATATCGACGATCTACTCTTGATCGTTGTGGTGGATGTTTAACGTGCCTTAGGTATAACTCATGTTCTAATTTTAGCTGTATTATCTCCTGATCTAGATCAACAAAGTAAACTAAAATCAAGTACATTACCTTTCGTATCAGTTTGCTATGCTTCAAACAATTTGAAACAAAAATAAGAAGTTAAGAAATTAAGACTTCTTTTAATTTTTTACCTTAGCGCTTAACTACGATTCCACCTGATGGTAAGTGGCGATGCAGTCTGTGACGGTAAAGTGCACTAACTTAGTAGAAGCCTATTCACTCTTGACTTGAAGATATTGACTAAAATTAAATGAAGACATCACCGCAACTTGCCATCGGGTGGGTTCATAGGTAGGTTTAAATTCAAGATCTAACTTATTTACGGAAAAAAAAGTTGATTAGTTCACAAACTACCCACCAAATATTTAAAATAAAAAGACTCGAATAACATTTTGAATTTGTTCATTATCACCCACTACGAAGTCCAGTCTAGTTCTAACGTTATTAGTCTCACAATAAACCGTTCGGAAGACCCAGTTATACAATAACTTGTTCACGGCTCCATCACATTGAACTTGTGCGCGTACCAGGAAGTCATTATAAATTCGCGTCAAATCAGCGCCGGCCACGGCAAATTGCGCCAAACGGCTGTGGCAATTAAGGTCGAATTGGCCTTAATCAATTCGACCGAAACATGTGGTGCATGCTGGTCTAAATGCGCTTTATGTATAGAATCCATCACAAGTGGGCAAAGATTAATCCAGATGCAGAGACGCCATGATTTTTTAACTTCATCATCGCAAATACTTTTACTTTACGGGTACTCATGATTATAAACCTACTAATAAATGCGAAGTTTTGTGAGGGTGGACGGATGTTTGTCATTCCTTCTCGCAAAAGCCACTTAAGCGATATGGATAAAAATTGGCACAGAGATAGATTATGGTCAGCAATAATTCACAGGCTACTTTTTAACAACGTACCTGCCACGTGGAAGAAGCAACGAGCAAATACTAGTATTTTTTTATTTTACACCGAAAATTCGACCCAGTTCCATGAATCGTGGTCATGATTGCAATGGAAATATAAAGACCATTTTTAATAACTTTTGATGTGTCTTGGTAGCCATTTATCTGAATGAAAGTGATCAGTTCTTCTAGGTATATTATTATAATAGGGCTTAATTTAATAAATTCTGTGTTTTTGATTTCTCTTAAGCCGTGGATACTTTTTTAGAAATTTTTCTTGTTTTTAATTGTTAATTGTGATTATCTTCAATATATTTTAGTAAGAAGAACTTTTTTAGACCGCACTATAAATTCAATCTCGATATTACCTACTTTACAAATTCATCTTTAAAAGCGACCATTTGTATTTATATTTTCACGTCTTGAATGTCATTTTCTCTTTTGAGCTTCTGCGCCAAGTTCTCTATGTCTAAGTTTAGAGGAGTTAATATGTATGAGTAATGTCGATCATAATAGTATGACGAATTGTATTGGAGCCGGTAATCCGATAGAGCTTTAAGTGGGCACGTCGGGGAGTGCAGGGGTTTTGTCGATGAGGGATATACCATGCGTGGGATGCCATACAAGTCTATTGGAGTTTTGGAGTCATTTCATAATTACTATCATCACTAAATTGAGTTTCCTAAATATTAAATCTTTTATGTTCATATCTTGAAGCGTTTATAATCCGGCGGCTTGCGTCGGTCCTAAATGATCAACCAAGTTAACCAATAGCGGATGTGATTGATACGAGGATAGGTGATCACGTGTGGTATTTTCTAGCAGCTTCTGTTCTTCGGATGACATGTAATGCTGTCGGTTCTGATTGTTATCTCCAGGTTACAGTCGATCTGTTATGTCGTGAGCCATCGGGCACCTTAAAAACTTCCGGAAAGAATATGTCATAAATTACTATGGCAATTGAATGTTAGAGGTACTTTCGGTCTGGGAATCGATTAGTCCAGGTTATATTTTGGGAAATATTGTAATATCAGGTAACAATGTATTTCTTATTACTTAGAATTGAAATAATTCAGGGTTAGTTAGTTAAGTAAGTTGATTCCATTTATAGGATTTAGTTAAATGATTAGACGACGGAGTCACCGACGAAAGTTGGTTTATCATGTATTATTAACCAAGATTAATATCTTAGGTTCATAGTCATCTCCCGCCAGGCGAGATGTGATGCCTGAGGAGCGTCCGAGCTTCGACAGTTGTTTTAGCTGTTGGAACGCTGGAACTTATATATAATGCTGAAGATGCAGAAAACTCCTGTAGCATGTTACAGGTTTTGTCGTGACGTCATCGTCTGACATGCTGTGCGATGTCGCCACAATCTGTAATCGAAAAAGTTAAGCGACAGCTGGCACGGTCGGTGGTAGGATACATGACCGCTAGTGACAAAAAAATTCATGATCGCTTTCGTGCTTCGAATGGCACGGAAAGCAGTAGGTCTCGGTTGTTGTCGTTATATAGCAATCGTTAAGCCATGTCGGAGGCCTTCGGGTGGTTTAAAAACATCCGACTCTTGGGTTGGCCACTAACCCCTCCACCAATCCGCATTGGAGCAACGTGATGGAGTATGCTCTAGGCCTCCTCAGTATGAGGAGAGACCTGTTCTCAGTAGTGGGCCATCGATAGGTTGAAGCCATACATTATAAACCAAGTTGCCCGCGTCGGTGTTACCGTTCGATTACAATGTAAATTTTCTCAAACCAAGAGTGTATAGGCTTCTACTTCGTACCTTACCATCGAAGATTTCATCGCCATTTACCATCAGGTGGGATCGTAGTATAGCGCTAACTTATCTAAGGTAAAAAAAAATGTTTTCTGTAGTTTTCATGAATTGAATAAACGCTTCGACCGCAATTGAAAGACACTTTATTTCTTCTTGAACCTCTTACTTGTCTGTAATTATATTGTCTGTGGCATCGTTAACTTTCGCGCGCTATTATTGAAACACACCCTGTCATTAAAGACGTCGATTATCAATAATGAAATATTAATACTTCGGGGCATTATTTTAAATCCTTATTTGGATTATGAAAGTAGTTAACGAGAATTTTTAAATGCCTGGATGTAAATGCTGGCCTGGTGATATCTCAAAGAATAAAGTGTACGGTTGATACAATGTATTTTATAATATTTTAGCAAAATAGGTCATAATTGCGTTTAATAATTAGAATATAATAGAATTGTCAATTATTTTGCTGACTAAAAATATTTTGTTTCGTTTATTTTCAATTTAAATTTACTAAATAAATTTTAAATCTTAACTTACTAAATAAAATTAAATTTGAACTTATTAAGTAAATTCTAATATTTAACTTATTATGAAATGATGAACGATGTATCGAAAAGAGATTACTAATTAATTTTGTATAAGTGACTGGGCGCCTACAATTTTTAAAGAAAGCCCTAATTAAAATTAAATTTAGTTAAACTCATACTGCATAAATAAGTGTCGTCATAGTCGGTCTTTACTCACAATGTGAGGGCTACAGGCCACAGTCTGCCCTGGTCGAGTGTGGATTGATGGACTATAAGTAGTAATTATGATGTAATTACTTAAACTACTTATCCTAACAATGCTTTGTTAAACCAGTTATCCACCGGGTAATGATGGGACGGTGTTGATTTGTTATGTCATATCAATTTTACGATTCGAAATAGTCTCTTCATAACTCAATCATCTGATGCATGCGGGTCGTTGACCTGGCCTGTTCAATTGTTTATTCGTACATATTTGGGTCGTATTTCATTGATTCACCAGTGCCCCTTCATTTTTCGCTTGAGTACCCTTCAAGGGTACTTATTGATCGTATTGTTACTAGTAATGGGTATTCTGTAATGGTTATTTAATCTATATTTTGTTCATTATTATTCTCGTGGGACTGGAAGTTTTGGTCTCATTTATTTTGGTATCATTATATAGATATATACTCGTACCTATAATTAAACATACTAGTATTATAAATGTGAAAGTGTTTGTGTATGTATGTTTATCCGTCATTCACATCCAAACGGAGCAACAGATTGGCGTGTTTTTTTGTATGGAGATAGTTGATGGTCTGGAGGTTATCCATCCCACTCGGGATATAGTGAATCCTAGTTAGTAAATGATCATTACAACATAACTGTCCCACTGCTGGGCTCGTGTCTCCACTCAAAATGTCAGGGGTTCGGGCAATAGTCTATCACGCTGGCTGAGTACGTGTTACCTATTGATAAAGTTCACACACCTTCGAAAACTTTATGGGCTACTCTCAGGAGTGCAGGTTTCTTTACGATATTTGCCTTCACCGAAGCAAGTGATAATTACACTTTTTTTTAATTGGAGTTGTGTGCAGAGTTTAAATTTCTGGGTTTCAAACTTCCATTCGAGAAGCTAACGTTCAAACTAGGCTATCACTGTTTAGTTGTAGGATCAGTTTGTGTGTGATCGTTAATCAGGTTTATATTCTTTTTTGTATCATATAATTATTAAAGTTATCGTGTTTTTAAAGAGTACATATGACGTGCGATAATAAATAGACTTCGGACGTTTGTTGTAATAAAGTAAAAGGTGGTGTATGTTAGCATTATGTTAATCAATAATGCAGATAATGAAATATAAACATGAGTCGGATGTCGACGAGGAATGTGCAGAAGGTCGTTCACTATCAAAATTATCTGTAACTT
>DWJZ01006981.1:0-12518 GCA_018249125.1 Asbolis capucinus
TTAATGTTACTTATTTAGCAGAAATCTCCCGCCAGTTGAGGTGTTATGCCTGGGGAGCGGCCGAGCTCCAAGTTGTTAGTCGGAACTTATGCTAACAATACAGAAAACTCCGATAGCGTGATTCATGCGTTTTTGTCGTGACGTCATTGTGAGGTGATGTGCGATGTCGCCACATTTGTAAGACCTCTTTCATAATTGTAACCTTACCTGTCTCTCCACACAGTCTGAGGGATAAACATCATACTCTGCCACGATTGAAATGCGAATATAACGCACCTTCGAGAACTTCATTAGTAAATCTTAGAAGTACAGCTTTTCTCACTTTATTTTTCTTCGTCGTAGCAAGTGAACATGTCTTTTATACGCGCATATATTTGAAAATATCGATTCGTGCATTACATCAAAGTAAAATTCATTAGCATGTCATCGTTTACAACTGTCACATATGTAAGTCTTAACGACCCAATACGATGATATACGACTTTTAAGCCTAATAATGCGGCCTATGTTCACAATCAAGTGTAATTCGGCATAAAAAGCGATCTGAGCTAGCAAGCGGCTCGCGTGCAACCGGCCCGTTAATCCGCTATACCCACACTACGAAATTTCAATTTAACTGAAATCGTGCTACAGTATACCTTGGATAGAAATGTCTTAAAATATTTGAATACACTTTTTGATAATGGAAGCTTTGAAAGCTGAGCTTCCTCTCGCAATTTAAGTTGATTTTGTTAATTTGTTACTGTGTTTTTTGTTTGACTATTTAAACAATGGTTTTGAACCCTATACGCACCTCATTGTTAATAAGAACATAGTATGGAAATCTGCACTCCTGAGACTTCACCATAAGGTGTTGGGTCTAAAACAGCACTTGGACATCATGGTGAAATATACACCTCTGGGACAGTTTTGGGTTACAGTAATTGGAAATATATTTTTTTACAAAGTATTAGTTTTAAGGAACATCAAACAAAGTCATCTTTAATTGTACATAAACAAATTATCTTGTTTTTAAGTTGTATTAAAAGGAAGTTGTATAAATGTAATTAAAAATAATAATACATAGAAATATTGTCAATAAATAATAATATTCTTAAAATTTTTAATATAATCTTGACAAAAATAATAAAATAATGCGAACGTATATTGTACTTATGTAATATTCTTTTTTCAAAATTTTATTGACATTAAATATAATTTTATTTTAAATGAATACACAAGCAACACAACGATCTTCAACTGAACAGAATACACAACGATCGAATATATTCGACGTTCGACGACACATTTGAAATTCAAAAATAGAATTTGATAATCATTTTAAAGTTATAATGCTCTATAATGACAATTAGGGTGTAATACGGCGCGAGCAGTCCGCTGAGTCGCGTGCCCCGGGCCCGTTAATCCCCGGGCCCGTTAAGCCTCGGTCCCGGTATAATCCGGTATAGTGCACTGCTACAGACACGATCGAAATTTAGTTTTAGTCTAAACCACACTATTCTTATAATATAAGGTCCATTGAGGTGTTTAGGAGAAGCTTCCCTTATGAAAATTCTTACTAACTTTATAAATGCGAAAGTTGTCTGTCTGTCTGTCTGTTACCTTTTCACATTTAAACTACTAAGGCCAATTTTGATGAAACGTGGCACATCTTTTATCAATTAATTTTTTCTACATAGATTCTATGTTCCCGGATTTTTAACGAAATTACACCAAATTGTATTTTCCATGGATGAAAATGATATGTTTTTCGACCTAAAATCCCTTAACTTCTAATTTTATAAATTTAAAATTGATGATGTGGCATAATATAAAACAGCAATACTTTTCCATGCAGCTCCACGGCCTACGGCGGCTGATGCAGGGCGACGCGCGGCACCCAAAAGCTCCTCTCGGCAATAACTTCCGCCCGCCCCAGCCTCTTCATCACCGAGCGGTGCGGACTAACATCGACTTCGATTTGAGCAAGGTATTCATATTGGAGAGCAATGAAAACCTAATGGTTTGAACGGACTCACGAACATGAGTTCGTGGGTTCGAATCCTGTACTCACATCGTGAGCAAAACTGCACTTCTGTGAGTTCTCCATAAACTTTTCTAAGGTGTTTTTATCCTGCCAATCTACACAGGTGAGAGTACGCCTGAGCTCCGCAATGGAACAGTGGAACAGTTAGCCCAGCAGTGAGAAATGTATGGTTGCAATAATGAAATAATATCTGAGCTTATTCTCTTCTAAAGTGCTCACAGTCCGAGTTGTATTGATTGTTCAAATAGCGATAATTTTGCGAAAAATGTTTACTATTCCGTCGACCTCGTACGTGTGAGTAGATACTTGTGTACTAGTGTGAGTGCCACACTGCACTCGTCATCGAAACGGTTTACATGGCACAAGTGTCACTTGTGGCACTCTCACTGCTTTGGTTTGTGATAAAGTTACATTTAGCTATAATAGTTAGAAAAAAATATATATTTTTTTTAATAAAATTTTATTTGTCAATATGCTGCTTCCAGTAATAAAATTAAGTTATATTTTATCTTTTTTCTTGTAATAAAGTTTAAATAATTTCTAAATGCACATATATGTATATATGTACCGCGAAGGACTGGAATAAGTTGCCAGCATCAGTGTTTCCATTCTATTCCATCGTCTCCTAAATCAGAAGTAAATAAAAAAATTGAGAGTGATGCGACAAAAATTCATAATAAAAGAGCCACTTTTTCTCTTACCTTACTCTTCTTCATGCAACCCATATATCTCAATGCTGGGCTCGGGTTTCCTCTCACCATGAGCACAGGCCACTACCCTGGCTAAATGGTGATTGGTACACTACCTACACATACAAGAACTTAATGGAGAACTGTCAGGATTGCAGGTTTTCTCCTGACGTATTCCTTCACCGAAACAAGTGATAATTAACTCTCGTACATAACTTTTAAAATGAGCGCGATATGAACCTGGATTTTCCCGTTCGAGTTACATAAATTTAATCCGCTTTAACTGCTTTTTTCTGGCTGGCAATTCAGCACGGATCTTTCTTCGTACTGAGGAGGTACTAGAGAATACTCCACGCGTTTGCTGGAGGGGTTAGTGGACAACCAAAGTGTTGCAAATTTTTGTGCCCGAAGACGGACCAAGGGACCGACTTTCTGTGCCCTCTGAAGCACGGAGGCGCTCATGACATTTTTACCATTAACGTTGACCCATATTCTTACCGACTCCGCCCACTGTTGATTAACTTTAACGACCGCTTACAATCGAAACAAGCCGACTGTGAACGCTTTTTCTCTACGTTCATATAATATTCAGGAAACCTCTAACATTGCTATAGCAATTCAAATTAGTGAACAAGTGTTGGGAACTAATATGACAACAAACTTTCAGTACCCCGGGAAGACTTGCCCGAGCATGCACAGGGATATGCACTACAAAGGTACGACTTTAATTTTTAATTAAATTTAATATATGTATGTAAGTGTGATAATATTTAATTAAATTTATTCGATTTTTAATGCTTGTTTCCCACGTTCTGTGAGTTGGGAAGGTAGACATCACGAATATTTTTGTCCTGTGGCGTGTTTTAAACTATCAATTTTGAGATTCTTCTAAGCTTATACCGATGCGGATACTACTCATTTCAAATGTGAACTGGTACTCACGATTCTACTAAATATTAAACTCAAAAAGGTACCTCTATTCAGTGCAAATCCGATCTGGAATTTGGACCGAGTATATAGTACAATATAACTTTAAGGCTTGTTGATCGCAACGCTACGAACAAGACGTCGTACGTCTTTTTTCCCAGGATGGGGCCGTGCAACATTGTCCACTAGATCACAGACCGTGGGAACTCAACTTTATTACCATACTATTACATTTATACTAATTTTCTCATTTTCTTTTCAGCCAAAAGCTGGACTCAATATTAATGCTATAAAACTACGGTAGGCATTCGTGTTAGTCTTGTATTATGTAGAAATTTTAATTTATTATAATTTATAAGGCATTGTATATATTTTTTGTACAGTCTTGTTGATACTCATATCTTGCTTATGATAAATGGAGCTATATAATATACTAACATAGATATATATATATAAGTAAAATGTGTAATAATAACATATAAAATGCATTAATTCTTAGCGCCGATCTCAATTATATTAGGTAGATAATTATAGAAGAAATTTAGAAGAATATTTCAATTAGTTTTTATTATTCGAAATAATATATCGGCCTCTTGTAGAACATACATATTTTCGGATAGATTATTCAAAAGAAATCTCGCTGTCGATTAACGATTATAGAGTACCTAAACTTAGATGAGATGCATATCTAGCGATAACGGTTTTGTATCCTTGCGATTAAAGTTTTCATATCATATGAGATAAGAAAAATATATTGGAGGATGTAAGCTTGAAATTTGTAAAATGGTTAGATTAGTGAAATAAAATAAAGTTAGGGAAAAAGTCATATCGTACTTATCATATCTGTTAAGTAGAAATTGATGTATTAATTGTATGAATTTACCACTGATGTATCGCTGAAAGACATAGCTTTAACCTTCGTTAACTTTGCATAGACGTAATATGTAAGTTCATGGACAGGTCTGTATCTGTTACTGTCTCTCGATGGTGTAAACTTGTATTGAGAATTATTTGAATAATAAACTTCTGGCGGATTTTATTATTGATTTTTATTTAGTTTATAATACTGTGTTTTCATTATTCCTATGTTTTTTGTGTGATAAGCAGACTAACAAGTAGACGGGTCCCCTGATGATAAGTGGTCACCGCCGTCATGGACGTAAATACAGAATGAGGTGTTGCTAACGAGTTGCCTGCCCGGTAGGAAGTATTTACACCTGCATACGCGGGGAACAGAAACAAACAAGGGGAGCGGTACATTTCTGAAGAAACTGGAATCAATAACGACAGCAACAAACCTTAGATCACCAATAACATACCGCTACAGGATGGGTGACAGAAGAACGACTGAGGACGCGGACAGGAAGGGAAGAACTAGCTCTCGTGCCCCCAGCAACCCCCTACAACATGACTAATCGCTTGTTATGACACGTGCTTCACTGAAAGATAATGCTTCCCCAAAGCGCTACGGATCTCTTGTAAACGTCACTTTGCATATCACTATGCATATCACTTTATTGGTAGGAATACGTTGGTGACAAGGTGGTGGTGGTGCTACCGCTTCATGTCGGGTGATACATCTAGACCTTCCATTTATGTTTGCCTGCTATAGTCATAAACAAATAAAAATACAGGTCATGGAGACAGTTGATGAATCTTGCAAATTATTCCGTAGTAACTGATACAAGAAACAATAACTACCTCCCTATAATATTGATGAATCCTGTCGACTGTAGGTTAGTCCAGTAGTCCAAAGTAAGCTACTAGACCAGTTTAATATGGCAAATTTAATGGATTTTACATTAAAAAATAGTTTTCACAATCTGTTCTTTAATTTGCATTGCATTGTTGTATTTAAGTATATTTGAATATTTGGAACGGGTAAAACCTTGCAAGCTTAATTAGACCAACTTCCTCATCACACTACGGAGCTGATATTTTGCATAATCCTTCCGTCCTGATGACAATGTATTTTTCTGACAAGCATGACCTGATACTGCGTTTAGGATTGGCTCCAGACAAGGGATCGGTTAACAATACAGTTATGAAATTATGTATTTCTTTGTATTATGTATCTATAATTAAAGTTTGTATTTTTAAATATTTTTAATAAATCTTGTTATAATTTTAAGTTTGATACAAAATCGTCCGAGAAAAGAAAACACATTTTCTGCTGCCATTAAAAATAGACCCAACTTTCCCATCCCAGACCAGGTAAGTCACAAAGTCAGCGACGAAGCTTATAAATATACCTTTACGTTTCAAATGCAATGAAGCGAAACCGTCTGTTTTACAGTTTCTTCCTCCGATGTTTGAATAAAAAGCTCATTTGAATTCTATGAGAATCGAAATTGCTCTCTTTTTCGCTGTAGTAACTTCATTTAATCGAGTTCATCACAATGTCCTCTAGATTAGGTGCTTCGAATGTTCGGAGCTAACATAATTGAATTATTGTATTTTTTCTCTTTTTATTTGATAAAATAAAGAATCATTATATGTAAGTGACAGGCGTTAGGGTTTTATCACAAGGCATGTATGGTGATGTATTTCGTGGGTTTCTTTTTTTGGTGGGTTAGGGAAAAATTATGAGAGCAAATTTTTATGATGCGTGCGGAAACTGTCACAAAAAGCCGACACCCTGAAGTTAGCAAGTCAACATTTTAATTTTTCCGATGCGTGCGAAAACTGACACAAAAAACCGACACCCTGAAGTTAGCGAGACAATATTTTAATTTTTCCGATGCGTGCAAAAACTGACACAAAAAACCGACACCCTGAAGTTAGCGAGACAATATTTTAATTTTTCCGATGCGTGCGAAAACTGACACAAGAAAATTACCCCCTGAAGTTAGCGAGACAATATTTTAATTTTTCTGATGCGTGCAAAAACTGACACAAAAAACCGACACCCTGAAGTGAGCAAGTCAACATTTTAATTTTTCCGATGAATGCGAAAACTGTCACAAAAAACCGACACATTGAAGTTAGCAAGTCAACATTTAAATTTTTTCGATGCGTGCGAAAACAAAAAATCAACTCCCTAAAATTAGCTAGTCAACATTTTGGATTTTACTATGCGAGCGCATATCGTACCTATAAAATAAAAATAAAAAAATCTTGTAACGCCAAAGACGTATAAACGTGCCGTACAATTATATGACTTTTTTTGTTAATACCACTAACGCAGCGCTTAACTACGATCTCACCTGATGGTAAGTAGTGATGAATTCTTTGATCCTAAAACACACTAACTTAGAAAATCCTATACACACGTCCTCAATCCATTGCTGATTGCTGTATTATACGGAATCCCATCTTATGTTTTTTAGTTATAAAGGAAATGAGGTTTAATAAAAATATTAAAAACACATGCTTTAATTATAGAACCATAATACAAAGAAACACACAAAATTTCATAACTGTATCGTTAACCGTTGAGGAGTTCTCTTGTCTGGAGCCAATCCTGAATGTACTATCAGATCTTCCTTGTCATAAAAATGCATTGTCATCAAGATGAAAACTTTATGCAAAATTTCCATATTGCTCCGTAATGCTCCGTAGCGTCAGAGGAAGTGGGTCTAATAAAGTTTGCAAGATTTGAACTGTAACAAACAGATATACTAATATACAAACATATACTGCAAGTTAAATAAACGCTTGTAAAAAGGGGAAGCAGTACACAGTTGAAGCATCTTTGGCATATAAATAACTGAGCGAAGCAACTACGAATTTGGTTGGTAATGGCTCGAAAAATCGAGCACCATTGTGCTTTAGAGGGCACGTAAAACCGATGATCTCAGTTATCACCGTAATATAGCCTATTATTCCAGACTGGTACACCCATCCTTGAAATCCATTCATAAAAGCGGTGACAGCCTAATGGTTACGAATTCGGACTCCTACTCGGGCGGTCCAGGTTCGAATCTCAGGGTGCCCACTTCTGATTTTTCGGAGTTAAGTGCATTTGAAGCATTTAAAGGTCAATCGCTATAACGGTGAAGGTAAGCATCGTGAGAAAACCTGCGTGTCGGGGAGTTTGCAAAACTCAAAGGTGTGTGAAGTCTGCCAATCCGCACTTGGCCAGCGTGGGGTGGACTATGGCGTTAACCTTTTCATTTAGAGAAGAGACCTGTGCTCAATAGTGGGCCGTGATTGTTTGATGTGATGACATCCATCCATGAGTCTATCTACCCATTCATCCGTCCATCAATCTTTCGCATTGGTCAAAAACTAAAAATCCTATACAACATTATTAATATCATTTAAAGTCTTTTCAAACTAAATAAAGGCACACGTAAGGCCGTGACCGCATTGTACAAGCAGCATGTGGTTGATTGCGTAACGTCTGTTTCGAAATATCTGTGACCTGAATGTAAGCTGAGAAAAGTAGGAAGTTTTCCAATAAAATCTAGCATCGAACACACACAAAATGTTATCTTTCTCATGTCCAACGTACAAATAAATCATTGCACCCTATAACTGTCCTAATCCTGGGCTCGGGTATCCTCAATAATGTGAGGGGTACAGGCCATAGTTCACCAGGCTAGCGAAGTGCAGATTGATAGTCTTCACACATCTTCGAAAACTTTATGGAGAATTCTCAGTTGCGTAATTTCCTTAACTGAAACAAGTGATAATTTACTTCGCTAAGATGGCTCCAGATCCAGACTTATAGGATTTAATTTATTAAATTCAAAAGCATATGGGTGTTATATAGCTATATTATTTCTCTTATTACAGAGTGCTGATGTCTTATAATTTTAAATTATTTTTCTAGTTTAGAACCATTCCCAAAACAGTAGCGTTACTCGGTTCCAGTCTAAAATAGAATGCCCCCACTGGGCCTCATTCCCACCGACAATATGATCTGTTGTTCTTTGTTTTTCAACTACAACACTTAGATTTATTTGAACTTGAAACCACACGAGATTATATTACAAGCACGCCGCCGAGACAACAATGCGACGTTGTTGGAAATAAAGTCCAAATTGTTATCTATGATTTACAAACCTTAACATTTGTAATACAGATATCACTTTTCGAAAATTAGGAGTCCTCGTAGGATATAAATCCAGGTCCTCCTGTTCGAGAGAGCAACGTTCAATTTAGGCTTTTACTGCTACAAATACATATATCCAATTTTGTAGTGCTGCAAATGAATAAATGCTTATTGAAACTATTAGTATATTAAGAGAGATTACAAGAAATAATCCAATAATCATCATAATTCCATTCGATGACTGTCCCACTGCTGGGCGAGCCGTTCATCCGGAATAAATGCGGATTGGTACGGCTTCACACATTTGTTATGAGGAGCTGTGCAGGAGTGGGTTGGGGTGCAGGGTTTTTCATCCATTTGCTTTGTTTTGCTCAACAAAAGCAAGTAATAATTGACTTTTGTAGCGCATGTAACTTTCAAAAGTAGAGATAGATCTAGATGTATCTAGGCTCCTATCGTAATGTCCTACGATTTGTAGCTTGAGCCTTTTCGTTTCAAGATTGAAATCTTAAGCAAACAATAAAATTAACAATATACTGTAATAGGCGGATGGAAATGACACGTGGCATTCGTTAAATATTCCTTCGGAAATCCCTGGTCCTACTAATGTGAAATACACAATTAATAAAGTGTTTCTTAATAAGGAAGTAACGCTGCCAAATTATGCTTGGCATGGCCAGTATTCGATATTTGAATGACTCTCGAGGCCATCTTCCACGTATTTCATCTCAAGTAACCTCTCATCACAGAAAATATTTTATCAAACCAATTCACGTATGATGCGAATAAGTACGGTGTTTGCGTAGTCTGCTAAACACTTCTTGAGTGGAACGCGACTTGAGTACACTCAAGACGAGTGTGAGCTCCTGGTACTTCAGTGTCGAGTTTATTTGCTTTATATTCTTCGAATGACAGAGATTTCGTGTCGACGTTCACGTGCATACTGCTCTTTATGTTGCCCTGGTTTATAAGCAGTTCTGCTTCATTTTGCATAACATCTGCTACTCTTTATGTGAACCTGGTAGTTTAACGGTGCATGACACGTAATAATAGAAGAAGACTAAGCCCTTGCCCGTGCGTCTTGGCGATCCTAAATGATCTACGAAGTTAAGCAACAATGAGTGCGGTCGGGGCAAAATTCTCTTGTTTTATTCCAACAGAAGAGGGCCCGTAAAGCCACCGGTCCTGGTTGTCACCTTTACAAAGAAATCGTTCAGCAGCATCAGAGAGAGATGACATTAAAACCTCTAATCCTTGAGTTGGCTTCTAATATCTACACCAATCCGCACTTTGCAACCCATACCTGTCTCAGTCCCAGGCTCGGGTCTCACTCATAGTAATGGGGTACAGGCCATAGTCCATCACGCTGACCAGTATTCATACACTTTTGAGAACTTTACTGAAAACTCTCGGGAATGCTGGTTTCCTACACCACAGGTGGTAATATCATACATAAGTCTGAGAAAACGTAGGACTTGATCGCAGAACTCCCATTCGAGAAACCAACGTCCAAAATTCAAACTAGGATACTACAGTATTTTTTTCTACTACTACTAAAAATACTGTAGCCAAACAATAAGAAATATGTTTTTATAAATACTTGTATATAATATGTAAGCTCGTTAAATTTATTTAATATTTTATAATTCAAATTCTGAGAAGATATCGAAATCATTAGCAGTACAACATAAGTTAGGCTCTTCTTAAGTTCTCGTTAAAACTGAAGCATACTTCATCTCGCTTTGTGAGCAGATTTGTGGGGAAGCAATATTTAGAATTACTCGATATTAATAATTTATTTTATTTTTATAGATTACGAGAAATTGCCCTCACGAGGTGTTAGGGTGCAACTTGTTTTTTGTTTAGTTTTTAATGTTTTCTTATCTATTTTAAATGCAAACGGGTTCATAAGTTGAATATTTTTATTTAATTTTGTGTTTCTTCCTATTAGGGCTCTATAATAAAATTTTGTGTTTATAAATATGTTAATAAAGCTTAATAATTATTATTTACTGCAAAATTTCAAGCGTATAAGGAAATAAAATCATGTAATGCATGGCTGGATTGACAGTTAAAATAGACCAATATAATTTCAAATATAATTCCAAAAAAATTTAATCCTACTAATATTATAAATGCGAAAGTTTGTGAGGATGTATGGTTAATCCTTCACGCAAAAAGTACCGAATAGAACTCAATGAAATTTGGTAAAGGCATAGATTATACTCTGGAATAGCACATAAACTACTTTTTATCAAAATACCACGCGGGCAATGCTGCAGGCGGACCCTAGTTAAGTAATATAACTAATATTTGTGTAGCGTTTAATTTTGAAAACAACTTAAAACTTTATCTCAGCGATACGTGCTGCTAAAGCCATTTCGAATTTTATGCAAATGCACATGTTGTTTGAACCGACCAACTTATAAGGCTAAAAAGGACAAGCAGCCGCATAGGGCAGAGGTTGTTAGTGGATACAATAATTTAGAGAATGCATATTCAAAATTCAATTACCTTCACCGTCCAAATTTCAGAAGGTTTGCGATCCACACATAATTATTTCTGTTAGTCAGATTTTCTTATACTTCTGTACTATAATTCCTACGCAAGACTAAACTTTCTTTTTTTTACCTTTTAAACGTTCTCTGAATTACCACAAATATTTCAAAACCAAAAATAATCATTTAGTTGGTGCATAGATAAATAACTACAGCGCCATCTGCTGGGATGGTTTGTGAATCTAAACCATTCAAGGCGCCCCCCAAACGCATAAAAAAAATCAAATCGGTTCGCTGTTTAGGAGTTCAGTGACATACATACGTACAGTAGAATTATATATATATAAATATAAAGATTATAGTCCATAAGTTTACTCTTTAATCTTATATGTATATAAAATTTTCGTGTCACAATGTTCCTCCGAAACGGCTTGACCGATTTTTATGAAATTTTGTTTGCATATTCAGAAGGTCTGATAATCAGCTTCTATGTATTTTTCTTACCCCTAAGTGATAAGGGTTGTACACCTCCAAATTTTTTTTTTATTATTGGATTTTTTTTTATTTTAACCATTTTATAATGAGGCATTAAAATATATACAACCCTAAATTTTCATCCTTCTCTCAATAACCTTTTGATAGTCCTTTTAGTAATTTAATCAATGGCAAGACAACGTTTACTGGGTCAGCTAGTATATAAATATTTATATTGGTATACATCATAAAAAATATAACAGAAAATCAACATCATAAATAATAACAAAAAATACATACCCACCAAAACTGTTATCAACTTTTAGCATATAAAAACTACCAACGAACATCGAAAAACTTATTTTTACTTACAAAAATATTCCAGGGGAAAGAACCGACTTTCATACCTCGACCAACTCTTTATTTGTACGGTTGATCCCAGAGGAAAAGAAGTTAAAAACAGCTTTCACCGGCCGACGCGTTTGAATAAGTTTCACTGAAGTTATATTGAACTTGTAACATTGGGTCGGTGTGATATATGTACTTGGACCATCTGTACCGAACAGGTCCGCGGCTGAAGTTAGTGCACTCGTAAATTATTCAACCCCTCCTTGTATGTATAACTTGTCCGATCCAACTGCCGCCCTGGTAACTGTGTCATTTTTGAGGTTACATTTTTATTCTGTACGCACGCGTAGTTATGAAGATAATTTCAACAATTAACAAATTCTTTTGTGGAGAGATGGATACAAGACATAAACCCAAAAGCCACTGCGACCATAACTGATCTATTGTAGCCGGACCCATTTGAGCTAAATCTCGTTGCCAAGGCCTATCCTCAAGATGAATTATAGGACGTCCTTGGGTTCCAAATCACAGAAATTTTTAAGCAACATTAGTTGATT
>DWJZ01006982.1:0-12517 GCA_018249125.1 Asbolis capucinus
ACTGCCGGGAGAATGTGGCCGCCCCTGCCCAAAGAAGATGAAGGTCGGTGCAATGCCGACGCCGGTGTCCCCACACCGATCGTCAGCTGACCCCCATATTCTTTCATCTCCTATTTCAACCCATTCAAGCTTTTTATCGCGATAAACATTTGGCTGTTTTTTTTTTCAATCTACTACATTAGCACGTCGTTAAAGTTGATTCTTCTTTATTTTTATTTATGTTTTGTTTTGTTTCTCGCCGAAATTATTTATGTCAGTCCTACAAAATGCAGTGGAAGACTTACCACGGTCAAAGCAAGGAATCAATGTGGATGGGAAACATTTACCTAATCACCTATGCCTTGCGGACGACATCGTCGTAAGCACCGGAGGCCCAGATAGGCTCAACACAATGATCAACGAACTTCAAACCGCTAGTGCCCGCGCAGGCCCTGAAATAAACCTACGAAAAACCAAAGTCATGACTAACAGCAAATTGACAGCAGTGCTCATTAACGAGGTACTACTACAGTATGTACAGTGTTACACTTATCAACGCGGACTAAAAGGAAATGTTCAAATGTAATCTGCAATGAAACTGAACAGAATAATTAAATGTTTGCCTTCGATAGCAAGGCAACACAAAAAATACAGACGATTTAGAGAGCAATGGAGCATTTTAAATATAGAACTAAAAGATAGAGTTCGAGAGATTTCTGTGTTTCTTATACAGAAATTCGAAAAAGAACTTTATATTACGCTCAAGGTTCAAAATGGAGAGGGCCTGGTCTGATGCGAGATATGATGATAAACACCACAAAAGGAAATGACCACATGGGGTGAGACGAGGAATCATAACCAATGCAGGAACAGACTGAATGAACACTGCCAAAGATAGAGAGAAATGGAATTCTTTGAAGGAGGCTTTTACCCTGAGGGGTCCATACTAAAAGAAAATTAATTTAAAACCAAAAATATGTATTATTTAAGCCATAAGTATGGAATAAATAAAGCTCTTATCATTATTATTTGTTTGAGTACTGTAAAAACTTTGTGTAGTGAAAGTAATACAATGAGGTGCTATGTTGTCTATGAAACAATAACTTTACTGGAACTCAAAATTGCAGTAAATATCTTGTTTTTCAATGAATGGAGTTTGCCGCGCCGCTCGCAGCCCCACGCGACTGGCGGGCGCACCAGTGTTACATCCCTTCGTAAGTTAAAAACAACCTAATTACTTGGAAATCCCCCTAAAATAGTTTTTGTGAAGATAATGAATAAAACATAAAAAGTAATATATCCGCTTTTTATTACTACGAATTTATCCGCGAATTCATCCTTGTGAAATATGTATTTTTAATTTTTTATTTTACCTTAAATAATGAATGTGACTTATCATGTCCCCAGTAAGTATAAAGTTCCATGCTTTAACCTGTAACAATGAACGTTCCGTTCAAACTATTGTTCTCGCTCGAATGGCCTGTTGCTTCATTCTCAGACTATCTAACATGAACGTTGGACCGAACGACCGCTAGCAGCTGTCGTCCGCTGTGCTCCGGCAGCAGACCGACTACGATCCCGTGTACCTCAAAAGATGACCAAAATCCTAACAAATAAACAAACTCGGTTACATAAAGCCAACGTTTAATATAATATTTCTTACATCTAGATATAGAGCCTACCAAAATATTATAGGCAATAAATATAATACAAGTTATCTCTAAAATCTTTTCAAAACTAATAATTTGTAGCTTTTATTCCGGTCTGTAACATCACAAACGGCTCCATAAAATGTCCGGTGGACACACCATAAGGAGCGCTGAGATACGATAGCCTAGGTGTGCGGGGGCGGCCGCAGCGCAGGGTGGCGCGCGCGCACGTGCCGCTCCAGGTCGCGCCGCCGCACCAGCGCCGCGCCGCACACGCCGCATGCGTGAGCCGCGTGGGGCACCCCTGCGCCCGCCGCTCCCGCCGCCGCGTGCAGTCGTACGTGTTTGTTGAGGTTGCTGGGGTCGCCGAAGGCGCGCAGGCAGTGCCGGCAGCGCAGCGGCTTGTAGCCGGTGTGCGTTCGGATGTGGATTTTGAGGCCGTACTTCCGCGAGTACAGCTTGCCGCAATACACGCACACGTGTCCGTCGCGGGAGCGGCCCCACGCCGCCGCCAGCAGCTCCAGCTCGGCGGGCGATGCGGACAGCGAAAGGGCGGGGGAGGGTGTGGGTATGGGCTGCAGGCGCATTAGGCAGTGCCGCCAGAAGTCGAGCGCGGTGTACTGCTGGCATCCCAGCATCAGGTGCACCTTCAGCGGGTTGGGATGCTCGAACTCCGCACTGCAGTAGTGGCACGTGTACCGTTTGTTGTCTGTAATAACACTCGCACATTTAAACATTTTTGTGCTGTACTGGATGAACCCACCCAGCGATCAGCGATCGTTAGTAGCGTTACTAATAATTTAAAATTTTAGTGCATTAACCTCAATTACTAAGCTTTTCAAAATTTTAATTAGAAGAATCAAGAGTCCAAAATAAATAAAGTTATAGAAGCGAACTACTAAGTATTTTAGTGAGTGAGATGATGAGTGATGCCACAGTACCTGTAATGTTGAGCGGCGTGAGGTGCGGCACGCCAAGTGCGGTGAGTGCGACGGCGTCCGGCCACAGTAGCAGTTCGTGCAGCGGGGGTACGTCGGCCGCGAGTCGCAGTCGCAGCACGCCGCCGCGCACCGTTAGCTCCAGAGACTGCTGCGGCGAGGCCGGTGCGAGCCGCGCAGCCAACGCCAGCCGCGCCGGGCCCCCGCGTGCCCACATCCCGCCCGCGCCGTCCGGCTCCACGTACACCTGCGTCGACCGTATAACATTGTATATTTGGTTGCTTGATCTGAAGGGACTGGTAGTTTCAGAATAGAGATCGTTCAAGGTCGCTGGACCACAATCGTTGCGCTGCACGGTGCACTGGGGGACCTCGATAAGGAAACGAACGGATCAGTAAGATTGTCAACAAAAAATCATAATTTTTATCGACTTCAAAAAACGAGGAGGTATTCAATTTGTGTGTATTTTTTTTGTTAGCTCAGAACTTTTTACTGTGTGGACCGATTTTAAACATTTTTTCCGATCGAAAGCTGATTGATGCTTGCGATGTGGCCCCATTTTCTTAAAGCGACCTCTTTCGAGTAGTTTTGGAGCTATGGTTCATTTTATTATTTTTGTATTTCATTTTTACCGTAAAACTTTTCACTGGGTGGATTGATTTTGATACTTCTTTTTTTTTTATTTCAAAGGTAATACGTGTTCCGTAGTTTCATGACACTTTAAGCGACATTTGACGGGTGGTTTTTGAATTATTATTTTTGTTTTGTTTTATTAATGTTCGTTCATAACTTTATATTGGATACACCGATTTTCAAGAGCTGGTACTTGCCGCATGCTGCCATTTAATTTTAAGCGACATCTGACTGGGAGCTCTTGAGGTATGGGCTTTGAGGCTGCGACTGCATTGACAATGATATGTTATCTCAGATTTTTTTATGTGTGGACCGATTTTGTTATTTATTTTTTTGATCGAAAGCTGATGCGGGTCATGTGGTACCATTTGATTTTGAGCGACATTTGACGAGCAGCTTTGGAGTAATTGTTACTTCTGATGTTTTTTAACTTTTCCTCATAACTTTTAGTTTACCGATTTTAATAGTTCTTTTTTTTATTCTTAAGGTAATACTTGTGCCGTATGCTCTTGTCACTTTAAGCGACATCTGACGAATGGTTTTTGGGTTATTAGCATTTATTTTTGATTTCTTAATATTTGTTATTAACTTTATATTGTGTATTCCGATTTTTATAATTATTTTTTTGTTAAAATGTTAATACGGATATTTGCATCTATTTGAGCGACATCTGACGGTTAGTGTTTGAGTTATCTTTAATAATGTGTATTTTGGTGGCTGCGACTACATAAGTTGACAATGTGAGTTTCATTGTATTACTCGTCAGAGGCATTTCAAGTCGGTTTTTTTAAATGATAAAATAATTATTATTCCCGATTACATAGGTAAGACTTTAAACATTAGTCTGTCAAAAAATTAACGAGTGCTTAATGTTATATGACGCGAGTTATAATTATCTTTACTTTTTATAGTCTCAAAAATATTAGTTGACAATCCAGACACAAATAACGACAAACTGCGACAAAACGCAATGTGATTTGATTTAACTAACGACTTATTATGCTTGACAGTAAACTCCCTAAACTAAATGTTGCAAATATTTCTGTGCCAAGTTTAGAAGATTGGGTCTCAATAACATAATACATTACTAAATAATACGTAATACATAGTCTCAACCCATCACGGCCCACTATTTAGCATGCTATTGAGCATGAGAAGGTTAAGGCCATAGTCCACCATGCTGGCCGAGTGCGGGTTGTCTGACATACCTTTGAGTTTTACAAACTCCCCAGCATGCAGGACACCTCACGATGTTTTCCTTCGCCGTTATAGTGAGTGACATTTAAATGTTTAAAACGCACATAACTCCGAAAAGTCATACGTGCGCGCTCTGGGATTAGAACCCGGACCCCTTGAGTAGGAGGCCGAAATCTTAACCATTAGGCTATCTCCGCTTCGCGTAATAGACTACTAAATAATACTAAAGTTAAAAAAGTTTACTACTACCATCTGTTGTCTGTACTAAGTTGTCGAACAATGCAAAGCGTTATGCCATAGATACCCAAAAAACGTTACCTGACGGAATAAAGCTTAACTTTAGAAGTACTCACGTTGTTGAGTGGTGGGTCATCGAGCGCCGCCGCCAGCTCGGCGAGAGAGAACTCCCTGGTGGAGGCTGCGCGCGCCAGCCCGCGCCGCGCCAGCGCCGCGCCGCCGCCGCGCCCGTCCACCCACATGCCGCGCCGAGAGTGCGCGCGCGCCGCGCCGACCGCGCTATATATAGCGCTTGAGGGTGTACTGGAGGGCTCCGGAGGGTCGTCGCTCACAATTTGCGGAACGCCCCTCACTAAAACCCCGCTAATTAATATCCTATTGTCCGCCATTTCCTTGTCGATGCTCTATCTTTGTCGATCCTCGAGTACTCCTCTTCTAGGCATGTTGTTCTATCCATCGGGTGAAGCCGTGAATGCCGTTCTAATTAATTTATACGGCATCCGTAGGGTTTGAAAATATGTTACTTCCATAGTCCCATGCACATGCTCTCAACTATAACCTCAAATTATAAATAGTTTTTACGAGATCGGGATCAATTAAATAGAATACTGTTTAACAATTTTATTCTGAAGTAATAACAAAACTTAGAAATCTAAACAACATCACATCTCGTCTGGAGTACTGCAGCGACTAGATATTATTTTATCTTTTTATTTTATTTTATTATTACCTCTTTTATCACTCTGGAAATTTTAAAATTAACAAAGAGAGTTACTTTACATTAATAGATTTTAATACCTGCGTTTATTATTTACGAATGTTACGTTACCGCAAGAATGACCCTACTGTTTCATTACACGAGACGCCGTGTCACCGTACATAAATTTGGCGTCCCGGAGGCGCGGCCTAGTCCGGCCCGATTCGGTGGGACTCGTAGACGTCCGGATGTTACGGTTCCGACCCTGGAACGTAAATACAAATTTAATAGATATCTCTAACCTCGTGATTACGAGCAATGCTCTGGTTAACTAAGGACTTGTCGGGGGGCCAGTCTACTGCCCCCGTCCGTCTGTCAGCCAGACGGTAATTAAACTGTTAGTTCCAAGATGAACTGTACGTTTACATCTACAAACAAATTGGTTAACGATCGTAGTACGTCTACGTCGGCTACGTCGTAGCACTGGAGCCGTCCGCCGCGCCCCGGAGTAGCGTCGTAGCAAAGTACACAATGCGTAGCGGCGTAGCGTAAGGTCGATCTGCAACTCCGAGCACGTTTCATGACACAGTGTGCGTGTCGGTTGCATGTTGCATTGCTTATCTTAAAAAAAAAGAAGTTGTGGATCTGGTCTTCTCCTAGTATTTCGACATCGCAACCGAACTTAGTGTTAACATTACCAGCTATAAACCTCTCGTAATATTGTTTGTTTTAATATACGTCTCAGATAAGTAGCTGAAGAAGAAAATAAAGAAAAAGAAAGTAAAATTAAAATACTTATAAAATCATATATAAAACAACATAAATATAAATAAAACACAATAAAATATATTTTTCTAAACTTATAACACATTATATGCATAATAAGTATAAAACAAAATATTGCATATGTATTTACGGAGGGCTAATACATTTGTGACTTGTGTGCAGCTGAAGTCCTGAAACAGATTGATTGATTGACCACTGATTTTCAGCCGACCGACGTTGGTTGTAGTCCGGTCAGTTTAAATAAAATAATTACTATTGGATTTACTTAATTAAATTATTATCTATATCGTCAAATAGATAATAACGAGTGTGGATATATCTTTGTTTTATTTTTACTGAGGATATCTTGACAATTTACTCTGCTCGCTAATTGTTTTTATGGAGGAGGTTGAGGAAGGTTACTGCAGCACTGCGGCGGGCATATTTGAAACTTCCTCTAAATGCAGCTGAAGTGTTTGCAGTCCTGGATACAACAGCTTGGAAGAGAGTGCTGTAACTCTTAAGAGTTTGTACTGCTGTTTTGCTATGCCATGCTAATCGGTATGCTGATTGTTTGTTTATTGTGACACCAAAAAGTAATGTAGTAAAGTGATGACGCACACGGTGGTCCATTTTAAATATGTTCGCAGCATTAAGGGTGTGAGTGGACGTGAGGGCGGAGCGGTATATTAAACAGAACCAAAAGGCGAGGTCCAATGAGAGTATCCGCGTAATTGAGTTTCGTTAATACTAAGCTTTCACAAAGATTAATACGCAGTTTAACTGGTAGTTAGCTTCGAATACGATGCAGGACTTTGAGTATGTAAAAACAATTTCGTACGAGACCACGAACAAGGTTCTCGTCAAATGCTACACCAAGATGTGTAGCTTCAGTAAGTGTGGCTGTCGGTAATCCATTCAGTAAACAGAGGGATTCGTCGACTACGACCATCTATTACACCGATCTGGCGAATTGAAGATAAACTAATTTCATTTTCATAGTAATACATACTGTGCTCCGCTGCACTCACGCACTTCCACACGGCTGAGTGGAATTAAAAAATATATTTAGTAATGTATGCGTGTAATGTTGAGGTTGCAGCGCGCGAGGGCGACGTTCGCACCTCCGATGTTAGGTGCAGCGTCCTGCCTCACCTGACACGGTCTTAACGTGTCCCTTTAAAGAATGATAATATATCGGCAAAGAGATATTATTTGCAGCTCACGGCACAACAGACCGACTACGAGACAAGGCGCGCTCGAACTAATGAACGCTTAGTGGACTGCGATACAAAATAAATGAGTAAATTTTGTATGTTATGTTGATTAATAATGGTACAATACAGAATATAAATTTATATACTTCATTATATGTATTGATTAAGTTAGTGAATGAAATAGTAATGTATTAGCTGGTAAAGGTACTTATTGGATTTATAAATGGTTTGATATGGCACTGCCCCGTGTTGCTCGGCGGTACTTCTTAAACGCACGTCCACAGACATTCTTAAGGGCCTCCACTTTGACGACCTGATTTCGGACTACTTAATATATTTTTTTCTGACTATTTTTAAGGGTTAAAGCAATCCGTGATAGTTCCAAATGAATTAATTTATAAATGGGATTACTTATATTGGGGTGTGGTGCGTGGCGCGAGGGGCGCGGCCAGTTGTGGTACTCCGAACTGTATCGTTTAAGCTCTTATACATTATTGTTGTATTGTTCGGAGGCGACGGCGGCGGCCCGCAGCTGCACAAACACGCTGCTTCACGGCAAGAGATCTTCTATTCCCTTGTATCATGTATTCCCTTCAAATATAAAATAGCTTGACAGCATGACGGCGGATCAATTCATTAAATGAACTAAAACATATTGCCGCGAAGAATCTAAAGTTTGGCAGGAACTTGTTTGGACTATATACTATAGCCTATTCTAACTACAAGTCAGTTACGTATTTGTATTTTGCGTCCTTTTACCATCCTCCGCGCGGGCGCACCCGACGCGCGTGAGAGTGCAGGGGCGCGGGGCGCGGGGCGGTGCAAGTGTAACAATATTTGTGCAGCGGCCGGCGCCCACGAGCCGCCACGAGGTAACACGATACAAATCCATTAACCACTCGCCTCGACCAAGCTGTCCTTGCTTATGTTTGGCCTCCTCAAGTAATGCCATATTCTTCGTGACCGCGACCTCACCGGCGCCGGGCCAATGTCTACTAAACAGAATAGCTATAATTCCGCCAATTTGGAAGTAGAATGTTCACTAACAATCGTTGCCTAGCAACCAATGTCGAGATATACATATAGCAGTACCCTTTTTTCGACCGCCTATTATTTA
The DNA here is from genome assembly GCA_018249125.1 of Asbolis capucinus. NCBI lineage: Eukaryota > Metazoa > Arthropoda > Insecta > Lepidoptera > Hesperiidae > Asbolis > Asbolis capucinus. Next base: position 8,430 of record DWJZ01006982.1, read on the forward strand.
TTTACCAAGCGTGTTTATTGAATTTGCAGCTTTCACATGTCGAACGTGGTAATATGGTCTACTGTTTATTACAAATGGTAACTAATGAGGCTTCCAGCGATGAGTAGAATGAACGAAATTATTTATTAAAATAGCCAATACAGGTTTATTTAAGGCTAGTTTCTGGCCGCGGTGCGCCTCGTCCTGTGTTCACTAACAAGTAGTCTACGTGTTGTGCCACACTGTAATCTGATACATCTTATACCAATTATCATTATTAACGAATTGAAAAATTATTTGTAGAAATAGACTTAAAAAAACTATAATTATATGTACATATGCGTATCTTGTTCTTTACTGTGTCGACTTTTGATGGCCCTAATATATTTATATATATATCGAGGATGTTATTTGTTAAATTTAAAGCGTAAATGTTGTTTTTTTGATTGAATCAGCAGTATAAATCATGATTGCGTTTATATGAAGCGAGTTGAAGTAGATTATTATTGAGTTAATGTATTAGCGGCTCAGCGGCAGTCACCCCGCGGGCTGTTATCGCGCCGATCTCTGCACGTGCACTTACTGATCCGCCTCGCCGCGCTGCCAGTGCTCCACCTACCTACAAACACTCCAACTTAATTCCCATATAAAATTACCAAACTTTCTTCCCAATTTAATTATGATTTTGTTGACATTCTATCAAAGGTGACAAGATGTAAGTCCACCTTCTCAATAAATTATGATTGGCTTTCTTCTTAAGGTATTGTCCCTTTCGGACCCTAACTATCATTCGGCTACCTTTGTTTTAGATGGTTCAATGCGGCACATATCTCGCCATACGTTTTAGAAGACGAAACTGCAAGTTCTGTGGCGGACACTACGGAACATGTTGCAGTAACGCGACTTACTGTCTCGTATTATATTGTTAGACGCGCCGGGCGGCGGCGCACTCTATTGCAGTATTGAGGATGTTTGAATAATGCCAATTTACAATTAACGTATGTGATCGTATCGATAACGCCATAGATCACGATAGCGGTCCCGCCGAGCGGCCAGCACTGGCCAACAGGGGCCAGGCTGGCCATTATTAAGGTAGCCACTCTGCTTTTCGACTTTTAGCCTTGAAATGAAATTAACATGTGCTATATAGCCCTATTTTTTTTATAACGAAGTTAAATAATCTACTTTAATTATCTTTACCTATTTACATTTTAAAAAATATCCATTTATGTGTACATATTTAAATATCACTTAAATGTTTGAAAAAATCCCTTTAGGATATATTCAGACGAGCAGAGACTGTCATTTATGAAATATAAGTGTTTTCGGTATGAAGCAAGTTAAAAGAAGCTATGACCGAGATTAGTTTGTGACCCTGTGGTAATGAAGGAACCTATTGAAACTTTATATTATTATTGAAAGAACAATTTAGTAATAGTGAATAACTCAGCCGTATTTAATGTCAATTCGCGACAGTGCTCATTCAGTTTGAATGCGGCCGGAGCAGTGCGGGCGGTACAGTGCGGGCGGGGTCGGGCGATATGTTATTGTATTATCGCTTGAGAGTAGTCTGCCTCTCCATTTAAAAAAGCGCGTTTAATAGCGGAATAATCGCACTTGTCGCATGAATGTCGCGGTGCGTCACCCGCGGCCGCACGTGCGCGTCGCCACCGTATCAATGTTGATTGTCCGCGGCACCCCGGCACCCCGGCCTCCCCTGCCATACCACAAACAGCGGTAGATAAACCTCACAACGATTAAAAATCAGATAACATCACAAATGTTTTTGTGGTTCCGTATGCCATATTCAGAAAGTGAGATTTAGAGCTGAACAAAACGGTTATTAGATCCTAAAATGTTTGTATGGCTGCTGACGTTAGTTCACGTTACACGGTAATAATAGTTGAAACACATTTCAAAACTCAAATCGATATGACCATATTGTATCAATATATCACAATCGTTTAATGTTGGCCTGGCCGGTGGTGGTTTTAGTCAACGCTTATGAAATCGGGTAATCAGCATAACACACATACGAGTATGTATGTATACCTGTGGTATACGACGCGGAACCCCGCCCCGTGCGCCGAGCGCCGAGCGCCGAGCGCCCTGCGGCCGAGGCGGTGCGCGCAGTATCAATAGATCGCTAATACGAAACAGATTGGTGCGACGACTGCAATACGACCGACATCCATCAATTAGGGTCACTACACACCGACGACACTTGCTGCACGCTCGCTGTCACCGTTATGCAACTGTGTTCAAATGTCAGTGTAACAATTAAAATATTGCGACTAAAACAAATGCAAAGTTTGTTGTAACAAATAGATTTGGGTTACTCGGAATTCACTCATTTTATTATACAACTTTAGGCGCCACAATATTTAATTGAGAAGTAGAGCGCCGAGTATAGTCATTCTACGACCGTTTATTGGACTCATCATGCTCTAGTTCCGAGTGTTCAGATAATTATATCAAGTAACATGCGGAATCTTAATTATTTCAAGTAATATGCGGAAAATCGATAATAAATAAGAAAATGTTATATTACTATTACATAATTTTAGCAGTCTCCTACAAAAATAATTTATTGTGTAGAGTTCCGTCAAGGGGGGCCTCGTCCCTGGCTGATTTTACAATGTAGGTGTATGTGCCTATAACCAGCGTAAAAAAAATATTTAGATTGTCGAGCAGTCCTTTCGAACTTGCAGTGGTCTAGCCTAGCGATGTAGAGTCGCAAAGTCGAGCGCGTGTAGTGTACGGCGTAACGTGTCGCAGCGCACGTGCTCCGGCGTGACGAATGGCGCTCAGAGTGTGACGAGTGCGGTGCCCGGCCCGGGTGCGGCGCTCGGTAACAGGTTGCGGGCACGCGCGCGCTGTGTTTATCATGTTATTGTTAGCATGTAATCGACAGTGTAAGTCCACCCGCGTTCGTGCATTTCGAGATAACTCGTACATCTTGCTGCGTTGACGATCTACACCAGCATAACAGGATTCAATTCAATTTCGAAAGATCTATATTTAATAATCTGTATTACAATTCAGGATTACTGTTATATTAGCAGTGGAAAATAACTCAATAGAAAAATTAATCTATTGATTTCCTTGTAGAATAATTAATACAATGGACCTCTCTAAAGTTTAGGATCCGATCTGATGAACAATGATAAATTAGTTTTAACGTCCTCGAAGTAGATTAAGGATGATTTTTATTTTCTCATCTACATATGCCATCGTGTGGTCTCTTTAGAAAATTAAAATGTAAATAATCATTATCATCTTAGCACTTACTTTCCAGAAACCTGTGGGAGTGATAACGTGCAATGCGTTACAGAATGCCGGGGAAGTGCGTTATTCGATTTGACCATTTATGAAGTAATGAAGTAAGTTCCCTCAAATTAATTAAGACAACAGTCTAGTAACGTGTTACTTACTTCCAAGTTGCGATGTCGGATTTATATGTCATATGCAATTACTGTTCGGCTCGTCCGTGTTTTATTTCTGAATCTTTTTGCAAAATGGCAATACGTCACAGTAAATTCTTTGCATAAAAACACATGTTATAACTTAAATATTATATTTATTGCTGTTCAAAATACTCTCCATTGTATTTCAAATTTTTTCATGCGATCGAACAATTTTTTAAACAGGAGGGCCGCAGATCTGAGGACATGTTATCTACGTGCTGATTGAACGCTATCACTGCCTCTTCGGAGTTGGTAAAAGTGAAACCTCTTTGATTTTGAGGAAAATACAGAAATCACAAGGTTGGCTAGGTCGGGGCTATGTACAGGATGGGTAACGAGTTGTACTTTTTCGGAAACTAAAAATGACTATGATTTGTTGGCCGTGTGTGAAGAAGCGTTGTCATGACGTAGGAGAACGCGGCTTTTTGGTCGTCTTTCGCAAACTTTTTGTAACACCCTGAGGAAACAAATGGTAGAATACCACTCAGCGTTAACACTCTTTGATCTTCAAGTGGAATTGTGCAGATGTGGCTGAGAAGAAAATCGCGATAATTTTTTTACCAAAGTTTCTCGCCTTCCTCACTTTTGTTGGTCTGTTCTCATTTTCAAACATCCATTCACAAGATTGTTGTTTTTTCTCGG
>DWJZ01006983.1:0-12517 GCA_018249125.1 Asbolis capucinus
TTCCTCACGATGTTTTCCTTCACCGTTATAGCGAGTGACATTTAAATGCTTAAAACGCACATAACTCCGAAAAGTCATAATTGTGCGCCCTGGGATTCTAACCCGGACTCCCCGAGTAGGTGGAATTCTTAACCGCTTTGCTATAACTAGTTAATGAATATAATTACAATAATGAATTTATCTACATACAATTATCTTGTAAAGTAGTTTAATTAATTTTACCTTACATTTATCTTCGCTATTACGTGTTAAGAACAAATTGTTATTATTAGTTTTTTTTAGTAATTATTATAATTTATTCATTTCATAGAATTAAATATACCTATTATAGGAAGTTCTCGTTGTATTTTGGGAAATTTTAATATTACAATTTGGACATTTTCTTTAATTTCAAAATCATGGTTCTTCGATTCTTTGTCTCGAAAAACGGTTCATTTACATTCTTCATTTTAATTGTTTGGTTTTGTAGAACCCGACATCATATTTATTTAAAACTATAAATAAAATTTGCTTGACAAGTGTGAAAAGGGGGGGATAAGGAGGTTAAGTAAAGAGGGGGAGTGAAGACGAGGGTTAAATAGGGAGGTATACGGAAAAAAAAGCTAGTTAATTATATTAAGCTTTTCAAGCTTTTATCCTACTAATATTATAAACGCGAAAGTTTGTATGTATGGATGTTTGTTACTCTTTCACGCACAAACTACTTGACGGATTTGGATGAAACTTTCTAGTAACATAGGTTATACATCAGAATAACATACAGGCTCAATTTATAATGATTTTATGTAATTTTGATCATATCATAAGGATCCATGACAAGTAAGTCGGAAAAAAATCTGCCCTCTGAGAGCTATGCAGGCATACGCTGCCTAAACCATTAGTTACATAAAAATGATGTACCGTAGGATTGTTTGTCGCGAGTAGTTCTAAATAAAAGTCCACGACAGCATATATCTATCTTTTATGTGGAAGCCACTATGACCAAAATTGTTAACCATAAATTTAATTAAATAGGATACTATTTTACAATGTACAATTTTGGTACATACAAATGTTGATAGGAACGAAACGGAATGATATTATGAACATAACGCGACCGAAGCCTCAATCGGACCCTAGTGTTAAAAAATCGAGCATTGTGAGCATGTATATTACTTCTTCACGCCAAAACTACTGAACGGATCTCCATAAAATTTGATACAGGGATAGATTATGATATAGGATAACACATATATACATTTTATCAATATACCACGTGGGCGAAGCCGCGGGCGGACCTTAGTATGTATAATTTTGAACGATCAAAGTGTCCTAGTTACTACTGCATTCCTTTAGTAATGCAACTATATTTTTATTTACTTTCTGACTTCTATTGCATAATGTACGGCTCTTAAATTGTTATTCGCATTTATGTAACAGAACCTGTTATTGATCAAAGTTTATGACTGCGTATAGAAATTTTGACTATGCAGAAAGATTTTGATGTTAATTTTGTTTGTTTCAATTAAATTATAGTTATTTTGGTCATTTTTAAATAGATCGTAGTCTTGAATAAGACACCAAGTTCGTGACTTCGCCTGCATGGTGTGCCACTAAGAAGTAGTCTATTTGTTATTCCAGAGTATTGGGGTGGCTGAAAATACAAACCGAATTCCATTGCTGGTAGATCAGGGTGTCGTAAACGGCGCACAGAAGTCAGATGTTCGATGGTACGGCTTTGCGGAAGAATTATCTTTTTATGTAGCTAGTCGGGCTATCCCCTTGCTCGAATCAACCGCCAAACGATTCGTCGTGTTCCAGCTGGGGCTTGAGAGCCAGTTCTCCTCGTTTCTCCCCGTCCTTCAATGATTCTCTTTCCCATTCTGTACTGTTACCCATCCTGAAGTGATTTTTTGGAGTATCTAGTAGGTTAGTTGCTGTCGTTATTGATCACAGTTACTTTAGAAATATACCGCTTCCCTTGTTTCTAGCTCTTCTCCGCGTGTCTTCTTTGCTGGCAAGAAACGCGTTAGTAACTCCACGCTGGTGTTGTCAAAGTCCATGGGGGGCGGTGTTGACGTACCATCAGACGATCTGTCTGCGCATTAGCCTGCTTATTACATAACATCCGTTTTATAGTTACCTGAAGGAATATTCTCACAAACTTTCACATTTATATTAATAATACTGTTTTGGTTACGAAGGGAAAAGGACAGTAGATAATAGAATAGTGTCACGGTTATTTTATACTTCGGTTATTAACCAATGTCAAGAAGTCACGCGATAGTTTTTACTGCAGTTCCATCACGGTTCTTTGAATGAAGATGTGATATAAGATTTTATTCGACCTTTGTACCGGATTTTAGACTGAATTCTTTATCTAGACTTCAATTGAGGTTTTTTGTTAACAAACCGTCGCGCGGCGGCTTGTTTCGAATGTAAATGACAGGAGAAGTTACGCAATTGTGGTTTACTACTGAGGATATTATTGATAATGAGGCTATTCATACTGAGGAGGCCCCTAGGCCTCCAGGCTTCCTCAGTATGAATAGCCCATGCTCAGGCCTAGAGGCCCCCATCGTTGCTCCAATGCGGATTGGGGAAGGAATTAGTTGCCAACCCAAGTGTCGGAGGTTTTTATGCCATCTAAAGGCTTCCGACATGGCTTAAAGATTGCAATCTAACGATAACAACCGATGGCTTTAGGTGCCCTCCGAAAAGCGCTCATGGAATTTTCTGTGCTGTGTCTAATGCTTACAATCGAGACAAGCCGCCGGGCTATACCTACATACCTTCTAAAAAAGGTGCAGGATATGAATCCAGGTTCTTCTTGGAAACAAAATCAACCTCAAGTTTATAACTATAATATTTCGTTTTATATAAATTTCACTGTACAAACAAAATTTATATTCCCAGGTCATAAAGTTAATTAGATACATGAACTAGTTAAAAATGTTTATGTTAAGAGTTCAATTTAATGAATCGTTTATAGCTCAGTGGCTCGTGTAGGTCGTAAGTGGTGACGTGAGTTAAACAACAGTCGGTTGACGATATGTGAATGCTATCGTTAGATAGGAATCGTTAGGTATCTGTGCCCCGCGGTTTCACCCGCGTTCATTTGAAAAAAAAAATTTACTAAGCTCCTAAAAATATTCGATTCGTCGTGTACTGGGAGTTTGAGAGTCAGTTCTTTCTTTTCTCCCAGTCCATCGGTCGTCGTCTCCATCTGTCTTCTATCACCCGTCCTGAAGCGGTGGTGGTGTGTCTAGGGTTAATTGGTGTCGTTTTTGATTCCAGCTTCAACTACGTACCGCTTGTTTCTTTTTTTCCCCAGCGGGTCTCTGTTACTTCCTTCTTGGCAGGCAACGTGATAGTAAACCCCAGTCTGGGGTTGGTAATGTCCACGGGCGGTGGGGGTTACTTCACCTGTCTGCTCGTTTACCTTATTATAACATAAAAAAATCCTAAGCCCAGGTTTCGTAGTTGTCCTTTGAAGAAAGTGAATATTCAATTCTTAAGTATAAGGAATTGTAATTTCGAACTTTAATTTTAAAATAAAAAGTTCGTGCAAAATTCGAAACCAGGACTTCTGCCAACCAATGTCTAAGCCGTTAGCCTATCCAAGTTCATTATTGTTCCTACTAAGTGTTTATTCTACAACTTAGGTACTTTAATTTTAAAATCGAGTAAAAATAAATCATTTGTTGAACTAAAAAAATATGAGTGAGACAGCTATATCGTAATCTTACATCTCGTATGGTGAAACCGAAAGTGCCCTACTGTTCTATAACAGGCCTAGTTAGATAACGGTCTCTGACGTCATCTTAACCCTCTTACTGCTGCGTGCTAACCATCTATCTATACTAATATTATAAAGCTTAAAAATTGCGTTTGTTTGTTTTTCTGAATGCCCTAATCTTAAGAATTACTGATCCGAATTTAAAAAATCTTTTAATGTTGTATCTATTTATCAAAGAGGGTTATAATATACTGAGAAACAACAATTATCCCGCGGGATAACAGGTTAAAATTTTGTATGGCAGCTCTGATACCACCAGATTTATTTTGATGAAATTGTACACAATCGTAGATTAGACAAAAAAGTTACGCATTTATAGTATACTGATTTCCGCCTACGGCTTCGCTTGCGTGATAAAATCGTAAAATTTTATTCTTCGTAGGTAGGAGCCTATTTCCGCGGGAAAAAGGCTATTCCAGATTACAATCTATCCCTGTGCTAAATTTTATTCAGGTCCGTTTATTCGTTTTTGGGTAAAAGGTGAACAAATATCTTTCCATCCATCTGTCGTCACACACCTTCGCAAGTATAATATTAGTTGGAAGAATGATCTGTTACCTGATCCGTCGCGCCACTATGATCGAAAAGACCATGGGAAAAGCGCTGGTGCGTTGCGAGGAAGCCTTCCGAAGTAATATACCGTGGGAATTTACCATTAACGATGATTTGTGACATACCGACCGACATCAACGCTACCAACCAGATTCAATTGTGTTTCAAACCACTAAAACCCGATAACTATTATAAAATTGAAACCAAATCTATCGGGCTGTTTAGGAGGAATTACAAACACAGAAGAATTACATGATAATATAAAGATAAGTAAATATTAAAGTGACATATAAGCTGATTCATCACGTGGTGAAGAAACGGTAATGTTTTTTGCTTTTAAATCAAATACCAATTAACAAAATTAATGGAACATTTACGAAATAATTGATTACGTTAATTAAGTAAACTTTGTATACAGCACCGAAATTAGTGTTAATAAAAATGTATTAAATAAATGTAAAATGCGGAGATAACATCAAAACTAAATAGTTTTAATATTGAATAATTAATTTGATTAATTACGGAACATTAATCAAAATGATGTAACTCGTCGTATGTACTTTCGTTAAAACTTAAGGCATTAGAAAGGATACTGAACATTTTAATACAAACGGGTTCTCACGATCTGTTTATTATTTTACCGATATTTCGACCCAGTTGCACGGGTCATGGTTGCGGCAGTATTCTATTTGTGGAAATGGAAAATGGAAAATCTGGTTAAGCCATTTTTGAGCTTAGTTTTAGTTCCAAAATTTGTGTAATTTATGTATTTGAAAAATGCTTTAAAGAGTACCTGTTTTTGACCTTGTTTATGACCAAAAGATTTATTTATGATTTTATCGTCTGGAAATTGCGATGGTTATTCGATTCTACATCAAATATCACAAGTTACGAAAATATTGTAACGAACTGGTTAAAAATTTGAGATATAAGTCTGGGTAAATATACTTACTTAGTGCAACTTAAAATATTATAATAAGGGTTGTTTTTATATTATAAAAAGGGGTGTTTTTTTTTTCCTAAATAAAACACTTATCTAAAACGGTGGTAGATTAAAAAAAGTTGTCATTCATAATTATATTGCTAATACGAACGTGTTGAGTGTGGTCAGCGACCAGGGTGGCCAGCATGCATTGGCTGACACCCAGCTGCACCACACTGTGGGTTCGGTAACCCCCAATTTAACGTCCCCGCCAATAGGGTGTGTGACGAAGTCCAAAAGCCGCGTCGGTGGCGTGACTTCAGGTCCACACTGAGTACTGGTGCGCTGATATCTACCTACTTACCTACGAGGAGCTCGTAGGGTTTACAGTGCCAGGCTTTAAGAGACCTAACGTTTTGAGAAGAACTGGAATTCGACATCCCGTTCAGGTCGAACGTCTTGCAAAGAACGTACAGGATTTGATGTTCAAGATAGAAACAAAAAGTCTCTCATAATATCGAGTCACAAGCTCGGCGAAGGACGGTACGTTTCTTTCTTCGATGTTTCTTATTGGTTTCTTCTTGTAATTCCTGATCGGAATCGGAATCCGAGGAATCGTATTCGAAATCGTTATTCGTCGACAGCACGTGAATGAAATATGTTGGTCGGTTGGATTTTGAACGATTGAATTCATAATAAATAAAACAGTAATAATATAACTGATTTTTAAAATCCTTCTAACGGTAACTACCTGCTTTCGAATTTATTTTTATCGCTTTATAATTTATCGAATTTAAATAATATTAAAATTAGTCTATTAACGCTACGAGAGTGTTGTTAAATAATTAAATACGCACAAAATCATATCCATTTGGTTTTTTTGTGATCCTACTAATATTATAAATGCGAAAGTTTGTGAGGATGAATTCATGTTTCTTATTCCTTTACTCAATAACTACAAAACGGAACTCAATGAATTTTGGCACATTGGTACATTATGGTCTGGAATAACAGATAGACTTTTTATCAACATACGGCGCGAATGCAGCCGCGGGCGGACCAATACCTATTATAAGCGCTGAGCGTAACTTTATTTTTTTGTACTGTATGCATTGTAGGGTTAAGTACTTGTCGCAGATTCGGCGAAAGTGAGAACGCTAATTTTATTTATCTCAAACGTAATGTCTATAAGTAGTTCTAATAAATAAATAAATATATTTGGACAACTCACACACGGCCATCTGATCCTAAACTAAGCGTTAGCTTGTACTATAATGATCAGACAACTGATAAACATACATACTTTTAATTACATACTCAAATATATATTTCTACTACACACCCAGTTGAGCTACTTTCGAAATCTAGCTTGATATTGATAATATAAAGAACCTTTGAAACCGAAACTGAGATTGAATCCTCTCATTGAAGATAAAGAACGCATCACTTGTTTTCTCAAAATCCCACTAGCATTCATGCATATATTATATATATTAATATAATCTTATCACTATATATGTATATGTTGATGTCATAAATTTCAATTTTTAGTTCACACCATCAAGAACTTTTAGAAGAAGTTAGATGGTACAGGTTAGGTTATATTCATTCACCGAATATTTTAAAATTATATATTATAATTATATTACATTAATTATATTAAATTATGTTAAAACAAATTATATGTTAAAAATCCGTGCAGAATTCGAAGCCACTTCCCAACCTATCGGCGTTAGACCTTCTTTCAACTGTTAGACTACCGTCACTAGGCCAGTACTGAGTGTTTTAACTACAACAGAATTTTCAATTTAAGATCGATTGAAGGCGATTTATTGAAGATAAAGCGAAAGCGCGCAGCTGTTGTTTTGACAAAACTCCGCTAGTATCTGTGTAAATTTTACTACATGTGTAAAAATTCCATTTTTACGTAAAACCTAACATGCTTTTCTATGTCAGTAGAATAGTTATGTAACACATTTTCGGTGTTCAGATGTTTCGAGGTCAGATTATGTGTTCATTGTATGTGTGTTGTGTATGTTAGGTTTATGCGATTTCTATTGTGTTAGCATATTTTAGGTGTTAATTAAATTGCTTGTGTTGACTTTTGGAACTTTTTCTTTGGTTTGTTTAAATATCTGCTGACTGGTTTGAGATTTTAACACACATTGGCTAAAAAAATCTAAAGTATAGATAGGCTTATCTATATATATAAGCTTAGATCTAGGTATATAAAACACTGCCATCTAGCGAAAATTGATCTAACTAAGAAGAGTATATAGCAACAATGTTTGAAAGTAAACTACATTGTATTTTTCCAGAAATTATTCCATTTTCCCGCAAAATCAGCACTGAAACGTATAAATTAAAGCTATTTTTAAAATGTTGTATTTATGATTCATTGACCTAAAAACTATAATGTGTATTAAACATATTTATGTGCAAAAATGTCTCCTAAGTATTTCTTATATTCAGGCTATTAGCTTAAAAAAAGGCGTAAGAGTTAGTAAATACGAAAATAATAGAGTGTTACTAACAACAAATTTTATATCAATTAAAAATAATAATACTAAACAAATCTTTTGCTACGTCATTTGTTAACAGCTGGTGAAACAAAGATGGCCGATTTAGCTTTAAATGTAAGCATTTTTAAAATAATATGTATATAGTAAATTATTTTGTATCCCTGCTACGTGTAGGACATAGCGAATGTTATATTTTAACAAGAAATAGGTAAAATTATTGTCCACTGTAAATATATGACTTTAAATTTGTAAAAGTGAAAATGTATTGGTGTGAGATTTTACGTTTGTTCATAATAATTACACTTCAGTCACTTTGAACTAGACTTGTCCATTTATTTTGTGATTTCTGTTAGCTATGTAATGTGAACTGACAAAGATAGACAATGTTCAATGCTTTTCAACACACTAAAATTAGTAATATTTACTCTTTAAGCCCGTTTTACACTACACAGGCTATTGAACCAATAATGTAACCAACTGGTAATACAAGCATTAGAAAGTAAGTAAAAAATATATTTGGAAAACTACACCATGTATAAAAAGAGATTTAAAATAATAGTAACTCTCGACAGGGATCAGTACTGGGTAGCATTGATTTTCAGTGCTGGCCTAAGCAGTGGCAGCTTTTAAGAATCTTTAATATTTACAGAATTCTGCGCTAGACAAGACTTGAAATCATTACGCTTCAAAATATTGTAAGAAAATGTCCTTTGTGATTTCTATAAAAGATTCGTAATTTGTAATTATAGACAATTTTATATTTAACATTAGCGTCTAATTATAAATAATTTTTTGAAAGTTAATAATTGCTGTTAAATAATTTCTTCTATTGTTGATATTGTGTACTAATATTAGAAATGCGAAAGTTTGAGACAACTCCTTTTTAAATGAGAATCGAATTGCTGGTTCCAATATAAGCGTCAGCTTGTATATGCACAATATGCATGCATATTTTAAATATATATATATGCCGTTGCTGACTTAATATCCAGTAAAATGGCATCATTTGAATAAGGCTGAAGCCTTATGGGTTACTTGCAAAATATGTGGGTCTTATTGCGAGAAATGCCTACTTGCCCACTAATGGTATGTACATTGCAGTTGGCTTGTTTCGGGTCATAAAACTATTTGTACAGCTAAGTTGTGCGAATTGTATGTCATCTGTTACATGGTAGGTGAAAGAAGTATGGCGGAAATTGTGCACAAAATGGAGGAGTTGAAAAATATTTAGAATATGGGAATTTAGACTGTTTTTTCCCAAAGTATACGCCGCGGAGGGCTGCTGCGCCGTAGAAAGTAAAGAGTTGCGCCTTGAGTAGATCCTCTATTGATATCGGAAGCCACGAATATTCGCGGGTATTTTATTTTGCTTAAGTCTTTCTTCTTGTTCTCTGTTTAAATTCTTTTGTAATAAACAGTCAATTTAATATTGTGGATATTTTGATTTTTGGTGTGATCTCCCTAACCTAGCTACTATTACAGGCACCTATTTCTTTCGACATTCAATAGATATATTATTTCAATTAGCCAGGGCAGGGCGCCACTACAAAATACGAAACTTGTAACTGTGCCGCGGGTTATAAAAGATTGAGAATCCCTGATAGTAATCTGTCATTTTGTTAGTGTTGCTTTGACAGTATTAATATCAACGTCAAAATTGACAGTTCTATTTGAAATACAAAGAAATAAGTGATATTAAAATATTGGAAATGATAGCTGTCGTTTCGTTTCGAGTTTTAATATCTTTATTTTAATATTTACAAGCTTTTATATATGTAACTTGCAGTGTATGTTTGGTATGGCTATGGTATATACATATGTAATGTTAGTATATTTGTTTGTTACCTGTCAAATCTTGCAAACTTAATAAGACCCACTTCCTCTTACACTACGGAGCTGAAATTTTGTTTACTGCTTCAGTTCCGGTGACAATGCATATTTATGTGTATGTTTATATATTAGTATGTGTATGTTTGTAGATTAGTATTGGTTTGTGATGGATCAAATTTTGCAAGCTTAGTTAGACCCACTTCCTTTTACACTACGGAAATGAAATTTTGTATAAAATTTCAGTCGTGATGACAATGCATTTTTATGACAACCATGACCTGATACAACGTTCAGAATTGACTCCAGACAAGGGAACTCCACAATGGTTAACAATACAGTAATGAAATGTTTTGTATTTCTTTGTATTATGGAGCTTGTGTTTTTAAATATTTTTAATACACTTTGTTAGTTTTCTCTTTGACAGAATTTTAGATTTTGGTGTACCTGTTTCAAAAGGGCAAACATGTGAAAGTTATATAAATATAAGTTTTGCATGTTTAACCCAGATGTTAAGAAAAAAATATGGAATATTAATGTGTACTTAAAAATATAATAAGAAATTTTTGAATTATTGTGTCGATACAATTCAAAGTATGGAACGTGCCACGATTTTTTCAAAAGCTATATTGGAATGCGAGTAATGTTTATGTAGGTATTTCTCGTACTAGACATTCTGTCAGCAATTGAAATTCATCCGTAATTCAATTTAAAAATAAGTCGTCATTAACAGTACTGAATTTACCAGACGTCAGTGTGTGTCAAAGTATGGTAGTGTGTGTTGGTATTTTGTAATTTAATGTATTTTCAATGCATTTCTATATAAAATAGTAACATTCTGAACGTCGTAGAAACTGTGCTATATTTCATAGTCCACAGTTTCACATCATGTATTAATATATAGATATAGCAATATCTAGGCAAACAAGCGCCGTCTGTTTGTCTGTCAGCTACAATTGACGTCTTATCAAGTAGATAAACGCTTACACAGTTGAATAAAGACGTAAGTGAAGTGCGCAATTCGTTAAATACATGTTTTGAAACCAGTTTCGATGTCAGTGAGTGTGAGTGAAAGAGAAAATATATAATCAAGCATGGTATGGTTATTAAAGTTACATAAAAGTTAAATTTTGTTGCGGCATCTAAATATTTATTTATAATAGCTGACAACGCAAATGCTGTGTTGCTACGAGTATATAAGTGTTAACATTTACCTGTTATCCCGTGGGAACAACACCATTATCTGGGATAAAAAGTATCTTAACAGTAATCTTTTTATTTGTAGATATTTGTTCGAATTACGCCGGAAAGAAAAAGGGATCACACTGAAAACCAGTAGTTATGAGTCGTCTATAGCTTATGACTTTCAAACAGAGTTTGGTCCTTTTTTGGCGCTGATGATTCTTTATATTTTTATTTTTATTTTCATGAAGTATTTTTTTTTATTTAGCGTCAAAATAAACTTTTTCTTTCTTTCTTTCTAATCTCATTGCATAATCGAGTAAAAAATTTGGCCACAAGGCCAAAGAGTCGTCTTTCAGAAGTTTCATGAACGTCGACGACCAGCGGGAATCACGGGCAGTGCGTTTTAATTACAACGAACCTCTTCTGTATTTAAAACATTTCAGTTGGTAAGCCGCCGGTCAACATACATAAACACAAAAACTACTCGTCACTCGCTATAACTACAGGACATGTATTAGCGTTCGAATAAAAAAAGAATCATCAAAATCGGTACACCCAATAAATAGTTGAGCGGTAAACGTCGAGTTGACGACTTCCTTCTTTCTTTGAAGGTTAAAATTAAATAAATTATACGCAATAAAAAATTGACAACCCTAAAACTAGGGGCAACGTAATTGAAAATTAGAACAACATTAGAAATACCTCATATTGTTTAAATAATTAGAAATTATAATAATTTTACTACATTATGAAATTTTTATTAATCATTAATAATTTGTATTGTTCCACTGTTACAATGAATTAAATTAATATTCATAAATTAACCGAAATTTTATTTCCAAGGTGAAATGGGTCAAATACATATTCAGTAACCGAAAATATTAGGCGTTAGTTACGTCGAGAGTTTCACCGACAAGTGGTTATCCAAAGGGAAGACCAAGGACAAGATTTTGTGATACTCCGAAATCACGGAGTAAGTAAGTAAAATATTTATTTATTTCAGATAATTACAACATAAAATAGTTTTACGAAAATATTTTTAAATAAATTATAATTTAAAGAGACGCCAAAACTACCACCTTATTTTTTTTTCTTAAGTTATTTAAAAGCGTTTCTCATAATCGCGTTACCAAAATATGTATGTGTGCAGCAACTACAATTGTGTTAGAAAATTTTAGTGATGTCAAATTCAATTCTACTAATCGCTAAAATCGATTTTCAATTCTACTAATCGCTAAAATCGATTTTCAATTCTACTAATAGCAATATCGACATGAAAATCGATAATTCCACCATTGTCTTGTTGCTTGCATTTTATTTGCTATTGCTTTATATTTAAACGTAATAGTTTTATTTTATTTATTAATGTTATTTTTTGACCTTGAACATAAAACTACGTAAACTAAAATAATAATAACAATAATAAATATCTCAGGACAACCCACACACGGCCATCTGATACCAAACTAAGCGTTAGCTTGAACTATGGTGATCAGAAAACTGATGAACATATATTAAACTCATACTTAAATAGATATTTTTACATCCAGACACTCAGAACAAACATTCCTGCTCATCACAGAAATGTTTGACCTGGGTGGAATTCGGACTCACGACCTTCTATATAGTAGTCCGGTTCTGTAACTACTAAACCAACAGGCCTTGCAAAATCTATCTACGTCACCCCGATCCAAAAATATTTTGTACACTCAACCACCTACGCCATTATTT
>DWJZ01006984.1:0-12516 GCA_018249125.1 Asbolis capucinus
ACACTGGACGCAGTCGGCAAGTGGATAGGTTATTGTTAGTAGAAATCATTTCATAAACACCACTTCGGAACTCACGCATACTCCGTTTTTGTTAATGCATTCAAGATGACCTATGACAACAGTACTCTACAGTAAACATCATATTTTTTTGCCATTTAGGTAGTATAAGGAGAAACAATAAATATAATTTTTAAAGTAATTAATTTGCTTTATCTACATACATTATAACTTCATATATTATATCAGATAAACATCTCCTTACTTTATATATAACGCTTACATCTCTATACGTTTAAATCACGTACGTACCAACTGTTAATACCACAGTTTCCCAAATGTGTACGGGTTCACATAGACATGTGTACAGACAGACGTCTGTCGATACCAATGGAATCTGATTAATGCCCGAGGCCTTGTTTCAAAACGTCAAAAACCTTTTGACGCGTGCCTAAAGTTTACAGAACAAACAAATAACGTAGGATTGCAATACTTTTTTTTTGTTGTAGTTCCTTTGATGTAACCGTTAAATAAACTGATGCTTTATTCGTTCAAACGGACTACACAAGCAAATATCCCTTTTGTCAGATGTACAGATGCGTACGAAAGCGCTTCACCCAACCGCGATGCCTGCCTGCCGCGTTGATGATAGTATCATTTCATTTTGTACTCGTACAATCAAAGCCAGAAGTGAAACCTTCAAATTGGGAACTTTAAAAAATTAAAATTTATACATAGAAGTGAAAATTGAGATTTCCTTGTCTTAAATAGTGAGCTTCACCTTTGTAAAGTCAGTTTAATCTTGTATTTAATTAGCTGACATTATAGTTATTTAATTTTAGACCTGATTGTAGTATATCTAAATAGTTTACTAAACCATTTTTGTGGTCTGGAGTTATTAGGTCGTAGTTAAGCGGTAACTCACTGATGAACGTAAATAATTTATATTCAAATATTTAAAAACAAAAACTTTAATACAGAGTATAGAATCCCTAATACTTAGAAACACAAGATTTAACTATCGAAGAGTTCCCTTGTCTGAAGCCAATCCTTAGTCTAGTATCAGCATCTTACAATAAAAAAACAATGCTATCAGGACAAAAACTATTGCCCCGTTGTGTAAGAGGAACTGAGTTTAGACCCACTTAGTTAAGCTTATGACATTTAACCAAACAAACCAACAAACTAGTATACAAATATACATTGGAAGATAAATAGAAGAAATCGAAACCGTAAACCGTTGGTATTTTCATATTCTGAACTCTCTTATTCAGACTGAACAATTTTTAATTTATTTAAATGTTTTGTTAAACTACAATATTCGAATTCAACAGATTTCCGTAACAAACTGACAGGTGGAAAACAAACAGCCTCGGGTGTTATACGAGATTTAGGGAGAGTGCGGGTGTACAGAAAATGCTACGATACCATGGGTATGAGGGAGGAACAAACATTTTCGATTCTAAAATTCGATAGTTGATACGTTTCAAAATTACGTTTAACGTGCTGAAATGGTGTTGCTTCCCACGTTCGGAGATGTAATTGAAATTACCCTTAAAGCACGGATAGTGCCCGGAATCACGCTCTCAAAACATTTGCTGTGTGGAAATGATAGCCATACACAACGCTTCATCGTTCGTGATAAAACACATTTAGGTATTTGTAGATTCTATAAATTCAGGCAAATATTTCCTTTTGACACACCAATGTATGATTAATACGTAATCGTAGCGTGGATATTACTACGCTGGCTATTCACTAATTGAATAAGAATTAAATTTCTTACATATAAAAAAAGGAGTATTTTCTTAACATTGTACTTTTTGTGATTTTAAACTCGATTCATTATGGATTGTGTACTACGTTATATTATGCTATATTACGGGTACTTACGATTTAGGGACCAACACAACTGGGTCGAAATGCGCGCGTTAAACATATGTACATCGTGTAACATATATACACACATGTATGTATGTACATCGTGAATAGCTATTTATAACTCCCCAGTTTACTATAAAATATCAGGTCTAAATCCACCTCCGCCATGTTTATACACTTTATGCATATATCCTACTTTTAAGGGCGTAAAGAATAATCTTTAACTGTATAACATCACACTGAAGTACTGATTATCTTCGTACTGATCAATAAGTTATACGGATGGCTACGCTGGCTACAAAGCGCTACGATGGAACGTCCTTGTCATAAATACAATTACGCTTTTGGGACTAACACTAGCGAAATTTTTCTTAGTAGTCTCATAATTCCCGATAATAATTAATTAATTGCAATGTAATTTGGGGTATGAACGTCCGTGACAAAATATTTCTTCTTACCTGGTAGCGTTATTAATGTGATTTCTTGCATGCCCGAAAGCATATATATAATTCTATTGGTATATATATCGTGAACTCTGGTAACCAATACATCGAAACTCTTTATGGCCGCATTTGCTCGATCGATAAAGTCCTGCCAAGTTTCGCTGGTCCAGTGGACAGTACGCAGGGCTGGGAGTAGAAGAGAGGACAATCGAACTACTTGCGGCAGAAATAGAGGACGCACTTCTAGTTTCACGCGACGAATTGTACGCAAGTAGTCTTCTAAAAGAAACTGAAAAGTGAACTGGTAATTAGCACAAACTGATTGTTTGATATGAAATTCACATTCAAAATTTGTTATTTATAAATTTTCCAGTTACCACTGTCTCAGCAAGGTTCATTAGGAGAGAACAATCTCCTCAGAAATAACCTAAATTTCATTAGATACAGTTTTATCCAGGCTTACTAATCTGTACTATAATAACCTTCAACTGCAAGCTGTTAGCTTCGCTCTCAGTTGTTGAAACATTATAAAATTACACAGTCATCTAATGATCATTACCACTTACAACTGCAAAGGATGTCCTATGACATATATGAAATATTTGATATATCGAGCGGCATATAGCGTAGCATAGGGGAATAAAACGCAACGAACGAGTTTTAGTTCGACTCTGTCAATTTCTAGTTTATTTCATCCTGGCTTCTATTTAGAGAACCTGACTCCAAGAGTAGAATTGAAACACTTTAATCTTAACATACCTGTAAGGAATCGTTGACAAGGGTGAAATAATTTTTCTTAGAGTACAACGAATGACATACAATAGGCAGATCTACTCCCATTTTGACGAGGCAATCTGATTCCCTTATCAATAAGCGAATTGTATGATCCAAGTTAACAGCCACTCTGCCTGCGTCGTCGATCTTGAGTAGGGTATTGTTGAGCGAGTCATCTACGTCCCAGAGCTGGAAAAATATTGAATGAATATTTTATACGAATAATTAAGTAGAAATAAATTCTAAGTACATGGAAGGATTAAGGGAAGAAGTAAGGTTGAAGTAAATGTTAAAATAAATTGGATTTACGTCAGTTTAGGTTCCAAAACAAAAGAGATTGTTATAATGCCGGCTGCTATCGTCAGTACAAGCCTTGCTGGAGGCCTTCGAACGGCATATAAAAATTACGAAATTTTGAGTTGGCCACAAACCTTAAGCAATGGTCATTGGAGCGCGAAGTGTGGCGGATTAGAGTATGCATGTCACGAGAAGAGCTAAATAATGAACCAGAATGGACTGATGTCACATGTACAAGCTTTAATTTAACTTGCAGTGTGTTTAGTATGCATATAGTTTTTTGGTTTGTTCGCATTAAATCTTGCAAGCTTACTCACTTCATCTTATAATACGGAGCTGAAAGATTGCATAAATCTTCCGCTATGATGATAATGCATTATTATAAAAAGCACGACCTGATACCACGTTCAGGTTTGGCTCGAAACTAGGGCTCTCCTCAACGGTACAATTATGAAGTTATATATTCCTTCGTATTATTAAGGGCTTTATATTTAATACTTGTGTTTTTAAATAATTTAATAAAGCTCATTATTGTGACTTACATTTTGGTTCATCCATACCGCGCGCATGGTTTCTTCATAGTTCTTGATGAGGCCGCGCGTTGAAGCGTATTTGCGCCTCATGTCGGCCGCGGCGGGCAGCGAACGCAACACCGGGTGCGCGCATACACTCTCCACAGTCTCCGTCATGTTGTGCATGAGACATCGCGACCATTGTATGCGACCTGGATATATACGTACGTGTATACTCGGTGCAAATTCAATTTGTAATTTTTCTCATACAAACTTGACGATTTTCTATGGTAAAATTCCATATCAAACTTGCACCGAGTATAGGATGACTAGTGAAATGCCGTATCCTTATGTATATGGTTGAACGGAATAGAAAATGTATTCGGATCCATATCCTTACAGATATCTGGCAAATCAACAAATCATCTGCTTAGAGGGTTACCAAGTTCGAGGCAGGTGAAGACCTACATAACAATGTTACGGATAACATTGAACAACGTGAACAGAAGTTTCGTCAACTTCTCAAAAATTTTCCAATACTCTTGGTAATTTTCTTAATTTGTCATTCGGAAAGACCTACAAAGTATTAGAAAACTGAAACTTACATCTCCTACCAGTTATTGTTTATAAAAATCTATAACGATCTAAGTAACTGAACGTAGCGTTCTACCGTTCTTTTGATGTTCGTTCAAAAAGGGTCGTCATTAATCTGATTATTATGTCGCAACATCCGTCCATCCGCTGCCATCTGCGTGCTTGGGACGCATCTCTTTGATCCTGACTTTCGACCACCCTTATAAACGTAACCTGTTTAGGAATCTTCTGGCATGATCCCTCATATCGTAACTTAAAAAAGTTGTAATTTAATCTTTATAATTAGTATGTGTTTACATTCGTTTGTGCTTAATTAACAACTCACATCAAGAAATTTGAGAGTACTTATGTATTTTGCTAAATATGATTACACAATATCAATTAGGACACTTGTATAAAAATTATTTCTTTCTTGATTATTACAAATATTACACCAATACTTATAGCAAACTTTGCGTTGTTATAAAGCTTATGATTGATAGGTATTTTCTATGGTATACTTTAGGCGTTTTATATATATTTTTATTTTATTTTACATTTCCATTAATTTCATAATCGATGTACGGATTGTTAATTTTTGACTTTCGTTAAGTGAGCTTTGGGTTTCTAAGAATAGATATAAATAGTTTTCATTTCATTAAATACATTTAATTTCATTTCATTTCCAAGTAACCACTATTACACTACTTCTGTATTTTGAAACAAAGCGGTGTATTTTATTAGCATTTAAAGTCTTGCAATTACTCCACAAACTTCATTATGAATATTAACGTAAACCGGGAATGATGAAGAAACGGAACATTTTCAAAGGTTACTGATATTAATAATTTGAATACCCCGTGTACCCTGTGTGGATTATGGTGCATAACGAACATAATTACATCAAACATCGTGCATCCTGTAAGGTGATATTATACAAGATTTTTAAGTAGAAGATTCTTCGTCAATTTTTTTCTCCTTATTCCTTTATGACTGAAATTAACCATTCATTTGACAGGTCAAACTGAATAAGTACTCTAGATCAAAACCTTCTATTATAACTACCTAACTAAAGAACTATAGTGTCTCTAACTAACTAACTATAGTGCCTCAGTTAAATAAAGGAGGAGTTTTAATTCAGGATTCCATCTATTTTTAACAGACAGGCTTATGATTAACCTATGCGATATTAATGTAGTGAAAACCGAAGCGAGAGATCTACTCGTACGTATTTCAGCTCCTAACATCAATTAAATTCTTGAAATAATCATAAATTTGTTCTAATATTGACGACAGAATTATTGGGTAGATTTCAAATCATTAATAGCTCAAATTTATATCCTTAATAACAATACAAAAGCGAAAGTAACTCTGTCAATCTGTGTGTCTGGTACCCTTTCACATCTAAACTACTGAGCCGATTTTAATGAAACTTGGTACAGAGGTAGAATAGAACTCGAGAAAATACAAAAGATACTTTTTTCGTGAAAAATGATATAAGCATAAAACTTTGAATTCATGCATATTAAATCGACGAAGAAATCTCGTAAGAAAATTATTTTGAAGTTTTATGTATGTAGATAAATTACAGACCTGCAACTGGTGAGAAGTTCCGCGGCAAAGGAGGGTCATCTTTCTGTCTTTTAAACATTTTCATAATTTTATCCACTTCTTTCTCACAATACTTCAGAACCCGATCATACTTTTCGCTTAATTTTGTTATTTGTATTTTTTGACTGACCTGCAAAGATGCCCATAAAATGTAAAGAAACAACTCCTGTGATTTTTTATGTATATAAGAATGATGAACGGGTATTTAAATAAGTTAAGCTAAGTTAGGTTAAATTAGAAAGTGATCTCGTTGTCGTCTTTGCTCTTAAGATCCAAAGCTACAATAAAAAACCTTCGATTTATTGTGAACCAAATACGTTACTATGTATACGTTGCGTATATCATATGATAAAATCTGAAAAAGCAACAAAAAAACGTACTTGTAAGTAATAATTAAACCGGCCAGGCGGCTCCATTAAGACATAACTCTTTTTTATGATCTTCCTTGTAGCTTAATTGACTCGTACTTCGATTCCGCCCGTTTGATTCAATATAGCAGCAGATGTTTATTATGTCAGATGAGTGTTTATTTTCGGGTTATAAATGTTGTGTGAGTGTCATATTTGTGTGTGTTTGTTATTTTTATGTATTATCGATATTTTCACGCATTCTGTGAACAGGATCCTAGTGCAACTATGAGCTATTTCTTATTCAAAATTACCTTCTCAAACCTCGTCAAGAACTTGATGCCCTGTGGAGTTTCCCAAACGCTGGCGAAATTAACTTCTATGGTCTTGCCAATAGATTCGCGCAAGGCGTTGGTCTTTTCTTCGAAAGCTTGATAGTCCTTGTCAAAGTCATTATTCCGATAGTCCAGATAATCGTATTGACAGGTTGTTAACGCTTTCTTCGCTTGTTCGAACGTATGCATCGCCTCTTCCAGATCTAACAGGAAAAAAAATTTAAGTTCCATTTGGACTTTGAACGATTATATTAGATAAAACATACAATAATTATGAAAAATTTAATTGCACAAAATATTTTTTTTTATAAATAAAGATGTTAAAACTTGTATTTATATTTGTTACTTAGTCTAATCTAATTCGACAACTGTATCTAGTTTTTGATATGCGTCCTACCTTCGCCTAAAAGCAATCCCTCCATTCGCTTTTCGAATAGATGATTATAGTCATCCATTAAATCAAACATCGATATGATCTTATTAAGCCTCTTACAAAAAGTATCGAACTTTCCGAACACATAATTTTCAGAGAAACTGAATTGCTCCGTATTCGGTAGGAACTGCTGGTTTTTCACAAATAGATAGGTTTCTCTGTACGTTTTATTCAAGTTGATACAATGAATTAATTTGTCGCGAACGAGATCTCGCTGTTGTGTCCAAATAGTCTCTTTAAAACGACAAGTAACGTACTGCTTGCAAGTTTCAATCATTTGATTGGTGATCTGTAATTTAAAATATATGATTGTTATACTAAATTTTGGATGCAAAAGCGTCCATTCGCCCTAACCTATTAGGGTTTTCAAGTAGGTAATCTCGTAAGATAGCTCCTAGCTTAAGAATTAATTGGTGGTAATTAAGTTCCTTCATATTTGTCTAATATAACACTTAAGCTTTACATACCTTTACCATCAATGAGGAAATTCTCTCAGAAGTATTATAATACTGTGAAACACTATGTATCAAGCGTACAGTTTGCAACAAGCTGAGTATGGAGTCCTTTATTTTCACTGGGTCATCTAAATACAAAGAGTGGCAACACTTCTCCATGGCTTGGATGAATTTAGCGTTGTCCTTTGCCTCGTTGTAGCAGAACGTTATGTTATGGTCTGTATCGCGCCAGAATTTAATAACTTTCGAATTGGCCAGTTGGAGGCAAGTCAAGGTTAGCTGGACTTCGTTGTCCTGTGGAATGATTTATGTCCTTAATTGAATTGCAAGAAAATTTCTACCTTCATCATACATGATTAAAAATACTTTTTTTTATATATACTATACTCTCGTTCTTGCCACCGAGCCAAAATACTGATTTGGGTTCATCATGGATGCAATCAAATGAACTAACAAAAGTTCAAGATCATCTGTGATTCAAATATCTCGAAAAAAGGTGTCCCTGGGATCACTCGGAAGTGTGGCAAATAAAAAAGCTGAATAATATTACTATCTCTTATTTATAATGCACGATTATTTCTGGATAAATAATGGCAGACATGATAACTTACTTGTAGATAAGATACAAGTTGCGAGAACTGAGCGCCTCGTTTCTTCCAGTATTCCAACTCGTCCTGCGGCCCACTAGTGTCGACTTCACGACGCAGTTGCTCACTCTCACTCAGGATCTATAAGAATACTTATATTTTCAATAGTTCACAGTTCCATAAAAGTTGATATTAGCGACTATTACACATTTTGGTTCGTTGTAATAAAGTCTATACAATACTGCACTAAAAACATTTTCCAGTTGAATTTTGAAACAAACGAAAAAAACTACAGCCTAAACTAAAGATAGTTCAACAAGGATTATCGGCTAAGCCACCTTAGAGGATTCCTTAATGCCTTTTAACTTTTTGCAGATGGCTTTGCTTTTGCGCAATTTAATGGAGCAGCCATAGCTATAGACAAATAATACATTTGATATAAAAACATTCGCAACTGTAATTTGAACATCTTTTGAATAAGTACTTAAGATAAGATCTTTTTAAAACAAAAAAGCTGTCTTTAAATTGAGCTTATTCTGAGTCACTGTATGCACCTATGCCTTGTACATCTATGCTGGTAATAAAAAGAAAATCCCGAGGGCTGTACTGTTACTAAATTAGACGTAAAATGGGCATTTGGAGCGACAAATTCCTATTCATTTTGATCAAAGTACCAATTTGCGTCTCTTATTTACTTTCCGAAGTACTTGGAAGTAAATTTAGGTTCCTGAACAGCATTTTACAGTGTAGTGATATAGCGTCACAAAAATACTCGCACAAACCATTGTCCAGGCATGCTAGATCTCTTGCACAACAGCAGCAAAAATAAAATATGGAAGAAAATATTTAGAACCTACATAATATGTAGACTGTAGCAGTAAGTTGCCTACCTACCATTAGGTATATTTTATATTCATTAACTAATAACTGTCTCACTCTGGAGCCCGGGTCTAGTTTCACAATGTGGGTGATATTGGCCATTCAAAACGAATATTTCCTTACCTCCATTATTTTCTTAATCCATTCGTTCACTCTTTCCTCGAGCGTGGTGATAGTGGTGGCATTTTTCGTCATTTCTTTCAGCTCATTCGTATCATGTACGCTTGCCATGACTGCTTTACCATCGTCAAACAGGTTCACTTGGTTACAAACATCTTCACATACTACCAGACGAAAAGATTGTTAAAATTAAGTATCGAGAAAATAACATCCACCAACAAAACTCATAGAGACGTTTTTCCTACTTATTTCACTCAAAATTTAAAAAAAAATTGCCATTTAATTACATTTTTGGGTCTGACTGTTTTATAAACTCTCTTTAATCTTCGAATTTATATAATGAATAAAGTTTAAATTTAAAAATCATCTGTCAAATTTCTAGTCACACTGAAGTAACCGATAGACTTTTCTAAATCAGGAGTGTTTCTATTTGATTTTAAGGGTTTTTTAATTGGTCGGCTTACTAGTATTTAATTACATGAAAGAAAACATTGTACATTACTTATAATAATTGGTTACTTCAAAAGTTTTAACCAAATTAAATAAAATGTAGTGATTATACAAAATGTATCGATATAATGTACCTTTTAGGGCACTGCAAAAAGACCTCAAGCCGGGTAAAAGCTGATTCTTTACAATGGGAAACCTAGTTTCGTCTTCGTCCCCATCGCTGCTAGGGTGGGCTAAGGCACTCATGTAAACATGTTCCATCACTCTCTCTATAGCCGTTACTAGACCCACATGTTCAGCATTTAAAATGCCACAGAAACTAAAATTAAAAAAAAAACCCATACATGCTAGCTACTTAAAAAAATATCAGTATGTTTATAAAATGTATGCTCATTTACATTATGAAAATATATTTTCTTTCAGCGCCGTGTATCCAATTTATTACTTGCCTATTACTAGATGTTTACAATACTTTAATGGAATATGATTTCTTAATACATTTTACAATATAATTCGAAAAACAGGGATAAAAACTGTTATTAGAAACAACCGACAAAAACGTTCTTGTTGGAGATAAATGAATAATATTTACTTACAGATCTTTATGGAAGCCTTCTTCAGGTAACTGCTTGCTGACATTAATTCGAAACATGTAAATACAGACTCCAGTGAATCTGACATCCCATCCATCTGATAGAAATAGTTTCTTTTTTAGAGTCACCAAGGGCGGCGGCTGCTTGCCCTGGCCCTGCTGGCGAGGCTTGGTGCCCTCCACTGGAGGCCGCTGTTCCACTTCTTCTACATCTTGGTAGTACCACAGGAGTTTGTTTCTCATATGAGGCAAGAATAGTTGGTTGATATCATCCAGCTACAATTGGTATTTGCTATTAACGTAACGTATTAAAAAATCCAATAAGTAGATCATTATAAATCTACAAACCATATTTCCTTCAAAGACATGGTCCATTATAGCATGGCGGGGAAGTCCAGTGCCATCTATCAAAAGTTGGAAGGTGAACTCCAACCGGGGGTCCATCTCCCCCCTTCTCGCTTTTCGCTCGCATTCTTCTCGTCTTTTCTAAAAAGAAAGTTATTTCTTATCATCCCATTGTCGAAGAATTAACATTGCTGGGTTGTGTTAAGTAGTAGACCCTGCCTTTTACCACATTTTGTGTGGAAGGAATCATAATTTAAAATGCACTAAGCCTAAGTATAACCTTTTTAAAACTGTATTTTTAGTAAAAGATAATATCGTATTTATTAAAACCTGCAGTATCACAACAACATCTTCCTCCTCTTCTTCCTCACTAGAGCCAGGTTTTAACCCACACACGAACATGTTTACTTCATATGTTCACTTTAATTCTAATCAGTAAAAGGAGTAAAAAGAAAGCGTTAAGTGACTTTATTATCCTTCTCCTTTAGTATTAAATTTTCGATTTAACTCTATCATTTGATTTTTTGATAGACTTCGTTAATGAACGGTCGTGACGTGAAGCCGAAAGGGCAGTCTACTCCGAACTATTCGGTAGAAGGTTTCAACAAAATCTATTGTTCTAATTTGCAAATTAAGCGGACAAATTGAAGGTGTCATTAAAAGGGATGGTACGGCGTCGCACTTGCCTGTACTAATACTGACGGAGACACGCAATGTTTGTGAATCGTCGCCTTCCACTGTGGGTACCTGTTTAGGGTGTAAAGTCGTAAAAGGCAACCTTGATGCCAAGCCTCACAGCAAGTCTTCACTTTTCTTTTATCTAGCTTATAAATCAATCAGTTCAATTCATACACGGAACGTGAAAATATTATACTGTATAGTGATTCTTATTGCCAATATTGTTGTCGTCGTTTTGCACCTAAATTGAATTCGAATAGCATATTTACGTCGTACTATCCAATACCTAGATAGTATACATATTATGTACAATGATTAATATGGCGTTGTATTGTCCACACGTTTTTTAATATAGCAACCTGAAGTTATTGAATTTTAAATATATGTATGTACTATGTATGTATTTTTTCTTACATTTTTATTATTATTATTTGTTATCGGACGGATGCAAATTTATCAAATGGTATTATGTGTGTAACTAACACAATTTTTATTTCTTTATATACTCATTTATTACTTAATTTTCAAAAATACTTTCTTATCCCTACATTAGATACGGATGCGATAAGCCGTGAACACCTATACAAAGTATGGTAGTTCTAAATTCACTGGTCCTTGAGACTGATCAGTAGTATAAATAGAAATTTTATACTAAACTTACTTCTATTAGAAATTAGAAATACTACTAGAAATTGCAAACACATTAAATTTCATCTAAATTGGTTCACTGGTTTCGGAGTTGTCAGTTTAATTTTAACCTGTTATCCTGTAGAATTTAAGCCATTTCCGGGGTTGAACATATCCTATAACCATTCTTGGGTTTTAAACTGTCCAGTGGTTTTTGCTTGGAGCTCGCGCAGACAAAACAATAAATTAAAAAAAAATGTTTCAATCTCTATATCGATAAAAAGCCTACTTATATTAAAATGTTCAAAAAAATCTTAATGTACGGAACTCCGTCACAGTTTTATTATTAGTATAGATACATACTTCGTGAAAGTGAAACTACAGGTTGGCTGTAACAGCCGCAGCTGTTGCGTGTTTTCAATTTCAAAATGATTAATCTTTGAGTTTTACAAATCCACTTGGCTTCTTAATATAAGTTCCAGCAATACAAACCTTGACATCACAAAGACAAAATACAATTTTAAAGAATAAACTCAATATAATTTTTACTAATATTATAAAAAACAAGGATTATTAAAAT
>DWJZ01006985.1:0-12516 GCA_018249125.1 Asbolis capucinus
GTAGATACTCCGATGTGTGAGTTCTCAAACACACGCATCCACGCACACACGCTCCGGATTGCGTCGAGTTTGCGCAATGTTTATCCACAAATACACTAATGAAGGCACCTACAAAAGCGAATAGATTGTTAATTAAACTTGCTCAAAATGCGACACCCTTAGGAAATGATGCCGAGCCGAGAGCATAGTGCACGTTTTGAATGTTATTGAATTAATTTCGTATCAAAATTCTCTGCTGTACGTCCTCGGTGGATCCTACAAGATAATTAATTTATTTATCTCATTGCGATATATTTCAGGCTTCAATGTTGCGTTACACGTTTTGATCGATTCGAGTTCAGGTAGTTAATTGCTAGGATAAGTTAGGTCACGTGCTCGGTTCATGGAAATCTCGAGATTCAATTAACGTTAGCAGGTAATGTACGTGGAATAATCTTTTCAATAAACTTCAAAGAGAATTAAGTTAATAAGAAACCACTTTATGAAATATTATTTAAATCTGTCATCGTTATAAATAGACTGAGAGCGTCAATTTTAATTAGAATAAATAACAGTACAGTAAGATGTAGTCACAAAACGTAATCCAGAAGACCCCATCATTAGGCCGCCGACCAAGGAATAACCATTCTCTTAATCATTATTCTTAAAGACTCTTCATTAAATTCCTTTTATCTCTCCCGGGATATTTCCTTCGCTTGGCATCAATCACATTCACTCCGAAAAACTCGTGGGCTTTTATTCTAAACTCTCATAATAGTTAATGAAGGTTTTGATCGTCGCGGCCGGCTGGCTGAGACCGATTACTTTGAGAGCTGGCACAATGACTCCCCACTGTAGCCAATGCTGGAATTCTGAAAAGTTCCTTAGTTCGCATCCATGCTAGGGCTAATTACGACTAAAGTTTTGTAGATAGACACCTGCTCTGACGCGGCTGCCAGACAAAGGCCCAACTTATCGCAGTCCTACAGACGAGCTGAACGACCACACGAAAATAGGCCGTAACTAGTCTAACGAAGACTTCTTTTTGAATGGCAATTTTCAGCAGACAAGTCGATAGATTGGTGCGAAAACGACTCATTCAATATCGATCCAAGTTCGAGAATTGTTTCCTGATTGAAAAATACTGTTTTTTTACTTTTGCTTAAGAATAATTATCAGTGTTACTTAGTCCTTTTAGCTCAGATAAGAAGCTTCGTTTTATGGGAATAAGATTTTGTTTCAGAAGCAATGATTGTAAAAGTAACTGGGAAGTATGTAATTTAACCATTATAAAAGCATTCTCTTGTTTTTCTATATGTTACTGTTAGAAATATATTGTTTTTGCATTATTAATAACCTTGTATGAGGGATGGTTAAACGGCTTATATGCTTATTTTATGAGTCAATTTTTTATTTACTGGTGTACTAACAGAAGGTTAAGTATATAAAGTTGTGAGTTTGTAGAAATCTCGAGAACTACTATTGCGATGTAGGAAACTCGTTAGCCATGTAAACGAGTTTGAAAAGTAATGGCTATAGGAATATTATGGGATAAAAAGTGTTTTTGTGATAACCTTATAGGCAGAGTATTGGTAGGCGATATATGTATATGTACATAGTTGAATGGTGAAGTATCAGGAATAGCAATAATTAATTAAAACGATAGGTTACATTACACTTATCGAGGAAAAACAATAAGGGCGTATATATTTAGAGTAATTCATAAGAATTACGTCATTATCCCTGTTGTCCTACGAGTTATTATAAAGATATGCCCTCATTGTTTTACGAAGGGCAATGTTTCGTAAGTGTCTGTAATGAGTTATGCCCTTATTACTTTCCAACGTCGAAATTATCGTTTAGTACTCACCGGTCCGAACTGTTCGAAGTAATTCTTGACGTCTTCGAGCGTTGTGGGTGCTGATAGCCCGCCGACGAAGATTTTCTTTGTCCTGGTCACCATCTGTAAGGAAAGAAAATTTATTACTTACTCGATAAATTTAAGAATTATATAATTATTACTCATAGCCCGACCGCTCCCATTAATCATGAATGATTTGCAGAGTTTAACAGCAACCTGTACTTCTGGAAGTTCTCCATACAGTTCTTGAAGGTATCTAAGGTTACAAAGCTGCATAGGATATGTGGAAAAACTAGCTCAGCACAGGAACAGTTATGGGTTATAATGAAAAGCAACCACGGACGTGGTTAGCAAAATAGCAAGGTAGAATAAGGTTTTTAATATTTCTCTCAAGTTTTAATTACAACTCAAGACATAATCCTGTGATAGACAGAAGATCAGAAACCAAGACGGTCAATAGCGATCAGTTACTTTGAATAAAATCTTATAGAATATCAAAAACGTATATCACTGATACATCTAGAATATTTCTGAATAAAACGAACATAACTTATAGGAATTTAAGTACAAAAGGAAATTAATCCATAATCTCTATGGTACGGTTAAGCAAAGATTTGCTATCCAGCTGGTAAGGCGAAAACAATTAGAAGCGAGAGAACGTACACCAGGCGGTCGAAATGTAAGAATAATTACTGTTAATACATTATGCAATCCTCCCTCAGAGGTTAGCGGAGAATAGATATTTCTGAAGAACGCATAAAACCTACAAATGGGTAGGACAGCATGGTTGGATTGTATTTCAAATAATACCTGTTTATTTATACATTTACGTAATTATTTTCTTTACCAATATTATAAAGTAACTCTGTCTCTAAGAATAATTACTGTTAATACATTATGCAATACCCCTAAGGCAAGCGGGGAATATATAGTTTTGCGATAAGTTAGCAGTAGTTAGATTATTTATTAAATATGCTGTTTCCTTCGACATAGGTATTGTTTCATTAAAAGTTGATTATCACTTCCTGCAATGCAATGAAGGAAGCATCGTGAGGATACTTGCAAGTTCCATCTATGAACTCCATGCTCAGTGAAGTTCTTGAAGGTGTGTGAAGTCCACGTCTTTGTCTCGTCAAAGATTTCTTTAGAAAAAAATCAAGTTGATACATTGAGGTTCGAAGTAGTATTGTTCCAAATAGACGGAGTTGCGTGAAAATGCTGGTGCTTATAAAAGGTTTGCTTATAAAACTGAATAAATGTTTCACTTTGCCCGGCTATTGGATTTCAGCGTATTGTATTCTTGACTTATTTTGGATAAATCTTAGCCTTATTGGGCATATTATTTTGATAAGAAGACAAGAGAATCACGTTCATAACAATATTTTACAACAGACTGTTATTGATGTAATACCGGTTAATTGTAATTTAATTTCAATTATTTTTGATTGCTTATTACGTTGAAACGGAGACTTCAAATATTCAAAGTAAATTAACTAAACTTCTTTCGAAAGTACATTCAACTTTTGATATTTATTATACAAGGGAATTGATGACAGGAATGATTTTCAAAATATAAGTAAGTGATATGTCATGCTAAGGAATCAGATAAATTATTAAAATTATACAAAATTCAAATTTTGAATGGGAAAGTTTACTAAGAGTAAGTTACACAGATGTAATTTTCAAAAATAATTGCTGGGTCAGCTATTTTAATAACAAGTTCATTGAATAAGCATTTAATCCAAATATTTCAATTGTGTTTTACATAAATTGACTGGGGGAACCGAGTTAAATTACGAACGAAGATTTATTTACCTAATGCATATTTTAACAATCAAAGCGTAGCCGTTTAAGAGGATTTCATTAAAATGTCAATATCGCCAGGAAACGTCTCAAAGACAGAGGTTCTTCTTGAATATTTATGCGGGTAATAACGATGCAAAAAAACATACGACAGGATAACAATGGACGTCGAGGTTTTTACAGAATTCTCTAT
The DNA here is from genome assembly GCA_018249125.1 of Asbolis capucinus. NCBI lineage: Eukaryota > Metazoa > Arthropoda > Insecta > Lepidoptera > Hesperiidae > Asbolis > Asbolis capucinus. Next base: position 3,837 of record DWJZ01006985.1, read on the forward strand.
CGGTAACGAACGAAAATGACTGCTGTGTAATTATCTTGTATTCTGACGAGACTGAGGATAATGTCGGGAATTTTATCTCCGTAAAACTGGCTGGAGTTTGCCTATGTACTGAAATTAGTTACTGGTAAAGGTTTGAGGAAACATTCTTTAATCTAATTTTAATAGGTATTATTAGAAAACAAAATATAATATTGTATTTATCTCAATATTCATTTTATTACCAATTGTTCACTTCATACAAATTTTAACCATTATTAAGGTTTGAGAAATTGATATATATTTTACAAGACGCGTGAAGGAAGTTTATAAAAATTAAGTTTGTAAAAATGGAAATTAATAATTTTAGAATGTGATGTCAATAGTTTTCACTCTCATTTTGAATCTTTACAGAAAAGAATCGTGCGCATGCATATATGTAGCGAATTACTGCTTTGAAAATATTATTATGGTTTATAATAAATTGTAATTTCCAAGTAACAAGAAAAGCAAAGTATGCTACAATTTTTCTCAGCGAGGTTTATAGCGCCCATTAAGATCGCGAATAAATTAATCCATACAACGGCCGAGAGAAATTACACACTTTCACTCAACAGAAACACCCGAAAAATGGTATTATATTTCTGAAGGAAAATTATGAGTGGTAAAAATAATAACTTGGAATTGAATAAATAGCATCCGAAAAGTCTAATGTAACTAATATAGGTGAGAGCGTTTCGACGATCCCAAACGAAATCACACTCAAAATGTACGTAAATGATAAATAAGTGCCGTAGGGAGAGCGGGGATCGGTACGTGTCCAAGTAGCGAGCTCCCCTAGCCTCCAGTCTGTCCAAAACCCGAGAGTAACAACATTCCCCAATTTCCCCGTCACGTTCTATTCGATTCGACGCGTTTTTCATCGTTTAATTTATCATTTCGCTCATTGATTAATGGATCGTATTCTTATGGTTACATAATATTGATTCCGTTTTTAAATGTATTTTTACAGTAGGTTCAACATCTTAATTTTCTACTATTGAGCACAGATTTTTGCCGAATAACTGAGGAGGCCTAGAGCATATCTACCACGCTGTTCCAATGCGGATTCGAGAGGTTTGTAGGCAACCTAAGTGTCGAAAGTTATTGTGCCGTCGGAACGTCGACTTTGATACAGTACATATGAACTTATAATCATATTTTCAACAAAAAGGAGATAGCTAGAGCACAACATCTAAAGGCCGTTGGCAAATTGTGATGATGGGTTCAGAACATTATCTAAAAGTTTTTTCAGTAATGCATTTCTTAAAACAAAAGTAAAAATAATTAAAAAAAAACATTTTAATTATCTATCTATATAAATAACATAATCGCATAATGGAACATTTAGAAAAACATGAAAGGAATAAATCAATTCCTCAACGACAGCATTGCGAATAATCTCAATAATTGTCAATCATTAAATATTTCAAGGCCGATAAATATAAAATTAAAAGCTTTTCATTAATGAGATTGTAATAGGAATTCCCTGGAGCCTAGCTGTCAGATTTACCAATGGCGACGTCAGCTACTGGTGGTAATTACCTTAAATGTGGACAACGCAATTCCAGTCCTATGGGAAAATAATAATTCACTGCATTTCCAATTTTTGCGTCGCTCTAAATTGGAGCGCTACCTGTGATTGGATGGATTAACAGCTCGAGTTGTTAGAAGTGGTTTATAGTTTTTCTTGTTTTTAATGAACATCAAATTATGATTCATGTTTTTTTTGTTTTATGCTTCATGTTTGTACTTCCTTACTAATAATATATGCTAAAGTAACTCTGTCTCTTACCTGTTCACAGTCAAATTACTGTCGCGATTTTGATGAAATTTTATACACAGGTAGATAAGAACTGGAGCGAAAATATAGGCTTCTATGTATGGCAAACAGAAACTTATATTTCGTCACTTTTTTAATTCAATGCAATGCGTGTAATATAAGGATAGTATTGTAATTTTCAAAGAGTACTTATGCAAATACACTTAACTAAAGCATGAAGCTTTATAAACAAAATTATTAATAAAGTAAAAATATGATAAAATAAATAAAAAGTACTGTAATAACTGTACTTTACCCTCATTAATACTACGGTCAAATATATTAATTTTGAAAGCAAAAGTTAAAATACAATTTTTAATGAAACACAAAAACAATTTTTCACAAAAAGCATCGCTAAAATTGTACTCATGATGAAAAATTTGAATGTGTCGTTGTAAACAGAAAGTTCAGGAGTCGCAAACGTTATTACCCGTACCCCGGTCACTGGCGACTCACCGCAGTCGTTACGTAGCGAGAAATACAACAATTTAATTTAGTCTAACCCACTCGCTACAAACGCTACACGGCGCAACAAAAAGCTACACACATCAATTATGTGTGGACTGTAGTTACCGCGTAGTCGTGAGTTTGAGTCATTATGTACAGTGCGCGACATCAATTGCATTAAAACAGTATTTCACGTTAAAGTCTGTCATTTTCTGCTTTTTCACGCTGTTACTTGAATAGCGATAAGAATATTTACAAGATTTAGGAACATGCACGCCTGTAGTTTAGTTATTTGACTTGAAATTGCAAGAAATACAAAAATTTTATTAGATCTTACCCACTACCTACAAACGTTACATGGTTTAACAAAAAGCTCCATACATCAATTATATGTCGACTGTAGTTACCGCGTGGTCGTGAGTTTGAGTCATTATATACGGTTTGCGACATAAATTGCATTAATACAGTGTTTTTCGCGTAAACCTATATCATTTCATGCTTTTCACGCTTTCCCGACTAACGATAAGAATATTTACAAGTTTGAGAAACATGCACGACTGCAACTAAGTTATTTGCATTAAAATTTCTAACACGTGTTCTTTTAATCTTAATAGAAAAGCAAAATATTGGTTTCAATTTTAACGTACTCAGTGCTATTACAATTTAAAACCATTCAACTTTTATATTAATTTAAAATGAAAACAACTTATATCTTATGTTGTAACTTTAATTTACCGATTATAAATCAACGATAGTAAACAATATTTAATTTAAAACGTCATACATCCATAAATAGAATTTTAATGTCGTGGGCAAACACAAGTACTATCCACAATATTTGAAATATCTATTGTATTTAATATTTTCAATTGTATTTTATTAAATTTGTAAATGGACGAATGAATTAATGATAACGCTCCTGGCTGTATGTACCAACAATACATTTGAGTATTCTAATCAAAATTGTTATGTAGCAAACATTTGCATACTAGCTATTGCAATTTTTGTTTCGTCTCCCAATAGGCATAGTGTATAGTTTTTGTTAGTAAAAATGCCACTGCAATTTGTATTTAGTCCCATGAGGTAAAAGGCAAAAAGTGCAATAAATATTTTTCTACCGTCATTTCAAAACGTCCAATGTTTTCAGAGGTTTCACTGTAATTTTTTATATTACTAAACAAATATGTATATACATACCAATATAAATACATGTGATCGGGTTAAAAATCCTTCACCAATACATGAGAAGTGTATTTTAAGGTGTTTCGGGGTAAATAATACAGTTTAGACAACTAATAATTGTTAATTTTTTACACGAGAGGGTAATATTATTGATCAATTTCTATAGGTATCTTAATTTTAAAATATACAAATGATAAATTTAAAATTATACCTAAGAAACTATATCAACATTGAGCACGCCCTACCACGTATATAAAACTCGTATTTAACGATATTCAGGTAGAAGAATCACATTCGAAACAGTTGCATCAAAGTCAACACTCACATTTTTCACTCTTTAAAATTGTCTCAATGACGTTAAAACAATATAGCCTGCGAATTTCAGTAAAAGCATTTATTTTTATGAGTTTCTGCGACATGAAAGAGTGAATACTCATATCATTTATAGCGGTAGGTACATACAAGCGAGGCAATAGTAATCAATTTTTACATTCACAGAATTATTCGGACAATTTGAGAATCGCCCCACATTTGTAAAGGTCACTCTCGACCAAAGCTGACGTTGCATTTAATTTTTGTCCCCACAGTCTCTACATTGCTCGTTCGGTTTTTGTCTTCGTCGTTTATTTTTTAAATGAAATAGCCGATAAATGGGCAGACGAGTCACATGTTGTTAAGTGGTCGGCCACGACTACTTAGGTCAGCTTCGCCCATACACGTATTCTAAAGGTATACGCGATACATTATCGATGAATAAAGTGTTGTTTTTTTCTTTTTCCTCAGATGGAATGAAATGAGTTTTAGCTGCTGAATGTGGAATGATTGCTAGTGATACACAGGTCTGAGTCCCGTGCTCACTGGGCCATTCACGAATTGAAGCCAGACATTATAATTATATACTCCTAGTACATCGTTTTATCTGTACCATTCCAGACGCTGCGAGCATTCCGCATAGATAGGGGAATGATCCCGTCTTTTACTGTCGCACACCTTATCTACTTCACGGCTCATTAGGTCTCGTACGGGGTGGCTGCCAACAGATCTATGCCATTTGTTACAATACAAAGACCGCAATGGCAAACCGTGATTCCTGGGCTTAGCTTGCCAGTCTGTTTAGGATCCGCGGCTCGACGTAAAATATCTCGTTGGTTGCTGACGTCACTTAGCACTTCTAAATGGCAGACACTAAAGGAACGCTATAGCTTCTCAGCTCCTCCAACACTTGTAACGTATTTATCTCATTCTCATTTTGATACCGTCTGTCGTCGTACTCTTGTTAATTCTGAGAATAACTAGACTTGGCTCCACCTAGCATTGTTATTCAGGAACCAATATGATTTAAATTATTGAGACAGATCTGCGTTTCAATAACTCAAACCGCTGGCATAAATGGAATATGTTGCGGCATGCGGCAATTATTCGTTTTGTGGCGTATTGCAGACACCAAAATATATGAAATGGCTTTGAATAATACGCATTGTAAACTTGGATTGAAGCTTCATAATCAACCCGTATTACGTCAACAATGTTTGGACATTGAGACAACTTACTTTGTAATTATTGTATTCCAATATTTTTAATGTTATCCACTTTATTTTGCTATCAATTCATTCCAAATGATTGGTAGTGTAAAAATCACTCTCATAAGTGATACAGGATTTTTATTTTTTTTCTTTGAATCGTCTGTTTTAAATGTTACCATTAGGCTTGTCTATTATTATGTTTTATTTCAATAATATAACACTTCTTTATCCACAAATGGCCACTCGAGCAGTGTGGCCGAATACGCTCCAGTTCTACAATCACTTCGTGGTCTAATAAAGAAATCGGAACTGAACTCACTAGTTAAATCAATTTATTTTACCACAAAACAGATTAAGACGTTGTACAAACATAAGCGAACAAACAGATTGAAATTTTTAGATCATTCTCCTTCACTTCTATCGGATAAAACGAACAAATAACCAACGAAAAAGCGTATGCATGTAAATAAACATACTTCTTGGAATTACGCCGTGAGTGGAATAAATAACGCGTGATCGATGCGTTGATAAGCCCATGAAAAATTTAAAGACGTTCCGCGCAAACGTATAAATGGATGCTTTTTTTCACGCTTTTACCTTCTTTCACAGACTTTGAATGCCTTTTACCGAGAAAATATTACTGTATACTATTAGAAGAATACAATCTTCAGACTTTTACTGTAATTACATACCAGTTTGGCGAATATCGTACTATATTTAAATTTAGCATAGGAATAAATAACGCGTGATTGATGCGTTGATAAACCCACGAAAATTTTAAAGATGTTCCAGAAAAATGTATAAATGGATGTTTTTTTAGTCTTGCGAATGCTTTCCTTTTGTTCACACTTTTAGTCTGGGGGCACTGTACTGCCCCGTCAAGACGAGCTGTAATATTATACAGCACACGTACTTGATACTAAGGAAATAATTGAAATCCAATACATATTACTGGAACTTTGTTATTAATTATTATTACCGGTCGTAAGATGTTTTTTTTTAACTTAAATATATTTCTTATGTGTGACTTAAATAGGTAAATTACCCTAATTACCAAAACGATATAAATTAACTTCAATAATTAAAAACATGATGTTAATTTTAGATTGTAACATCTCAGTGCGAAACAGGACCAAAATCTGGTTAGCCGCTTCAGAAATCAGCGCGCACAAACGCACATACATATGTACAAATAAACAAAAACTAGGGCAAAAACGTACAAAACGTCTGCTTGGATATAGAACTAAACTTATACTGGTAATTTTACAAAATTTTACAGTCGATAAAATTTCAAATTCAGTACAAAACATTAATAGCTGTGAAGTAATCACTTAGCTAAAAATGCCCAGATGTGAGCTTGCTACTTCGGAGCGCCTACAGTGTGCAGAAAACAATAGGCACATTTAGCCATCTAAAAAGAGAAATGGCGGCGCACTTGTCATCGAAAGCCATTCGAAACACAGCGAAACGACTCCACAGCAAGGCTTAGCATTCATGGAGGAGCGTATACCTACTTATTTTCTATTATACAGACGCGCCTAGTGAGTGGATGGAAGCGAGACATTACCAGTCGCCTTCTATTCACCCTTCTTAAATGCAAAAACTGTATGTACCGCGCCTAGTCTATTGTTAAGATTGGCTGTGACGGCTTTGTTTTCAAAAAGGCTTATGTCAAAATTTCATCACGTGACTTTACAAGTTATCGCCTCTAAAATAAGACTCAAAATGTTTTGCTGATTTGAAATAAAACTTTTTGAATCAACAAAAACTTGGCTGTTTCAATAGCGAGAGATTTCCTCATAATTCTCGTGTAAAATGTGAAAAACAAGATGTTTCTATTTCATTTCATATTTGGTCACTTATAATCAAATAAAACTTGATTTTATGTTTCGAGTAAAATTATAAGCCGAGGGGAGGGTAGAATAAAAAGTGAATAATGAATGCGGAGGCCGAAACCGAGACCACGCGCCCGTAGCAATTATTTTGTTTTGAGTACCATCAACATTTCGTTCTTTCAAATTTTCATATATTAAGCAAATGTCGAGAACGCGTAAAAATGACCTATATGTAAGGTAGGGACGCATTTGTAGGGTATGGACAATTAGATACGATTTCTGTGACCTTCTACATAATGGTAATAACCTTTCTGAGTACCATTAAGACCCAACTTTCTAACACAATACTCAAGAAATAATTTATTGAGTTTAGATCAAGTTAATGCAATGCTTTAGTGATTTGTTAAAAGTATAATAAATTTCATGTTAAAAATGATACCAACTGGAATTTATAGTTGCAGAAAAAGAAAATGGCGTGATCTTAATGATTAATGAGCTGAGACCGGAACTCAAATAATTCATTCTTTATCATGAAATTGTTTAACTATATTCATTTCAGTTATCAGTGAAGTTATCAGTAAGAAAAAAGACAATTGAAAGTTTAATAAAATGTCTTGAATCCGTTGAATTATTTAACTCGAGTCCGGTTAAAACACACAATGGATTTGTAGCCTAGTTGGGAATGACCCTACGTATAAAATGAGGGGTAGAGCGTTCGATCCGTGGACAAAGCAGGCATGCTATTTGACAAATAACGGTGTTTGGGTGTTATTAAAAAATTACATCCAATAAATTATTCTTGTAGGTATTAGTAATACACTTTAATCTATCACCGTTTCGAAAAGATGCTTCAGTGAGGATAAGAAACGACGAAAGTAACTTCTCAGAAACAGGAAAGTAACTTCTCAAATGTGATGACTGGAAATGATGTCTGAAATCCGATAACACGGCAATGACGTTACCTCAACATCAAATGTGACAAACGTGGACACCTATTATGTACTGTGCTATATTTATCTAGACGTAAATCTTAACATTATCATAAAAATAAACTATGTTTTCAGAATCTGTAACGAAATAAACATTCGCCGGTTCAGTTCAAAACACATCTAAAGTTGCTTAATGTTCTACTTTATCACTCACGAGTACTCCGTTGCTACATATCAGTTACCACAATCACACATACATATATCATTTAAGACGTGTGTTATATTATCACTAAACGACTTCTTGACGTCCCAGAAGCTTATGAGCCCACTTACAGGAATGTACTAGAAAATGTATAGTGTGCCGTTCGTATGAGTAAATAAATACGGGCAGAAACACAAGAGTCATGTCTGACGAAGTCTGCCTACAAAACATGCAATCCCTATGAATGATTACCGTCTGACTGAACTCTATATGCCTTGTAGCCGTATTTTTTCGGGATCCCTACTAAAAGAAGACGACTAGCCCATGAAAGGAAAACACAAAATGAATCCTGCTACATACGTGTAATAGTACAAATTCGTTCGACACTTGTAGCTCGGGTTGCGCGTTTTCGTCTCCACATCGGTCGATAGTGTTGACGAACAAAATAGCTCCCCTCCGGGTGAAAGCGTGGTGTCAAGAGGCTATAGGATTAAACTTAAACTGGGTTTGCCCGCAGTTTAATTATACAAAAGGTATGTACTCACGTGCCACTTGCGAAAATGTACTGTTTCTCTGGAATAAGTTAGAAATTAGTTAATTATATCCTTCACTCAGCGAAATGGCAAATAGAATATGAAATTAGACATGTGGAAATGTAGAAAGTGACACCAAGCGGTGATAGCCTAGTGGTTAAGAATTCGGCCTCCTACTCGGAGGGTCCGGGT
>DWJZ01006986.1:0-12515 GCA_018249125.1 Asbolis capucinus
GATTCTGATGTAGAAAGAAATCACAGAATATCAAGTGTTAGTGATGAAGAGATTGTTCTCAAATCAAAAATATATAAAAGTTTGGGTTATGAAAATAATTTCGCTGAAACCATTAAAACACACAATAGAGGCCTTTTAAATTAAAATACTTTAATCGACATGAAATTAATTTTTGATGTGAATACGTCTTTAAAGCTACCACTGGGTAATCCAAGAAAAGTAATGCTAACAAAATCAATACAGTTCGTCTTGTGGTTTTGAATCTATCTATCCATGATTCAAAATAAAATTATACCACTGGATAGCGAAAGGATGAAGGAATTTATTAGGATAAGCGAGAACAGTGACGCATCGTGGCCGGAGGGGGAATGGCCGCCGTTTTGAGGTTATTTATTTTGCTGCATTTCGAGATATCCGTTTAGTATATACTTTTGCCTCGGAAAAACTATGTATGACGTTCGTTTAAGTTTTCACTGTTGATTTGATTTCATTGACAATCTAACAATGTATGAACATTAATGTAACATTTATGACTGAGAATATACTCGTAATAAGGTATTAAAATGAAAAAATAAATGATTGAAAATGTCGGCCTATAATGAATAATCCAAATACAGTTGGAAAGAGATTCTCAAGAGCAATCGATTAATACAACTGTTGAACATTTAATCAGAAAATATCATAAAAAATGTTACAACATATTACCGTATCTATGATGGAACTAATCCTTTTTTATTTTATTGTAGGCCATTCTCCCTTTTTTATTTATAAGCAGTGGTTTGAACATTGGTCTCTCGATTGGAGCCTGGGTTCAAACCCTGTGAAACGCACCTTTAATATTCAGAGTTATGTGCGTATCAGAAGTTGATTATCACCTGCTACGGTGAAGGCAAACATCGTGAGGAAACCTGCAATCCTGGGAATTCTCTGTAAAGTTCTCAAAGGTATGAAGTTCACCAGCCTGTACTTGGCCAGCGTGGTGGAGTATATCCTGTACACCTCACATTGCGAGTGTAGACCCGAGTCCAGTATTGGGACAGTTATGCAGTTCCAATTATTATAGACCAACCCACAACCTGGGGCCTGCTGCTGAGACATAAGACTCATACTGAAAGGCATACTTCACCACCTGGTCAATTGGTGGAAGCATTAGTGGCTAACCCTAGTGTCAGAAATTTTTATCATGCCTGACGGCCTCCGACACGACTAAACAGTCGCTGTCCAACGTGCTTTCCAGAGCATAGAAGGGCACATTAATTTTACGCCACTAGCGCTGTCCCATCATCCTAACGACCTAATACCGACTGCACCCTCTATTGCTTAGTTTTTCCGATCACTTACGATCGAAAGAAGATCGGACTAAATATATGATCGAACCTAATCTGATAATCGTCTAGTCTAAAGATGCCCGCCCCTCTACTATAATCAAATATTTTAGATTCGGAACTGCTCGGTTATGGCAAGGGTTGGAATAAGTATATGTTTCACAAATAATAATGGATCATAGTGGAGGGGCATGCATTTTTAGACTAGGCTGTTACCAGATTAGGTCCGATCATAGGCTTACTTTCCACGTATCATCATCATTAAAACACGGATCTCCTCTCATGGTGTGAGAAGTCTAGGCCATAGTCAACCATCCTGGCCAAGTAGGGATTCGAGAACTTAATGGAGGATGTTCTGTTACCTCTACACCAGTACTCAAGGGTTCAGAGGTGGGTTTCCACAAATAAGCCTCATAGCACGCTTCTCGATTAAAAGAAATGCATTTGGCAGCAGCACTTCACTCACTTCACTCAAGATATGATAATAGTAACCCAAGGAATAGATACCGTAATGAGCGTATAGTACGTTTGATTTGGAAGTGCACTTGATTATTTGAAATTGAGATTGATATTCAAATTGGATTTTATTTATTATTTTCTGTTTAAGTATTATACGCATGCGAAGCCGCTGGGTAAAACAGTTAATTCTAAATAATTGAAAAATGCGTGGCTACAAACCCATCTGGTGGTAAGTGGCGATTTTATTTATTTATTTATTGTAAAGTGCATTAAGTTAGAAGAAGCTTATTCACTCTTATTAATCATCTAAGTTAGCTGTTTTCTCTTTACGGTTTCAGCAAAGTCATTTTCGTAACCGAATGCCTTATAGATGTTAGATTTAAGTACAATTTCCTCATCAACATCACTTGATATTTCACGATTACTGTTTCGTTCAAAATGTTCCTTAGATTGATTTATTCCACCTCTGAACGCCGGTTCATTGTTGTGAAAGAAAGCGTCATACAGATTAGCTTTTAATATTCTTTCTTCATCCGTGAAAGTCGATTGCTCTCTTATGTAGTCGGCTACTTCAAATCTGCGCAATTTTGAGTCTATTTTATTTTCCTTTATCCTTGGCTCCTTTTTAGTTGAATTAATATTCATTATTTTAACTTTTTCTATTCTATGATATTTTCCTAACTTATTTTTTACTTCTTTCAACTTTATTTTGGCGATCTTACGTTTTCCTATTTTAAATTTTCTTGGTGTTATATTCGTTGATACAGTTTCTATTCTTTTTTTCAACTCATTAAGTTGAAGTTCTGTAGGTTCATTTGGTAGAGTCGTTTTTATTTTTCGTTTCTTAAGATCTTTTTTTACATACTTTCTGATGACGTATATACTCTTTTTTGTCCTTAAAATTCTTGGTGTTGTTATTGTCGCTTTAGTACGTGTTCGTTTCCGTCTCCACTTAGCCCAAAGTCTTGGATCTCTTCTGTCTTTGTACCTCCACAATCTATGATGAAACTGTTTCTTAATGGTTTCATTTCTGCTGAATTTAGCGAATTTACCGGATATTGTGGTCGGTTTTGTTGACCTGGTTAATACCATAGGTGTTGGAGGCGATCTTATTCTCTTAGTTTTGATGTATTTTATAAAAGCTGAAAGATTTAATACAACTTTGCTTTAACACATAATGTTTCTAGTGCGTCAACGAAATGTTTTAATAGATAAAATAAGGAAGGAAAGTAGTAAATATTTCCAGGAAAGCCATTCGAAACTGTAAAAAATATCAATTTAAATTTAGAGATTTATTCCGATGTCCTTTCGTTTCATCGGACGAACAAAAGCGCTTTTAAAATGTTTGTTACTAACAGTCACCCGCCCACTTACCTCGTCCGTCCACTGTTACTTAACATTCCTGATCATCTACGATCGATATATGCTGGGCTATGAACGCTTTTATTATTTTGGTATTAAATATATGTATTTTCATCATGAAAATGTCATGAGCAAGGCTTACCAGGAGTTCCAGGAGTTTCTTTTCTTCGAGCTACCGGAAATCCATTGAAGTATGTTTCTACTATATATTCTTCTAATCGTTGCACCATATACTTTTCTGGAGGAGTTCCATAAATCCGTTTGAAGGGTTGCATCACAACTGCATCCACCGTTTCGGTTGCTAGATCTTCACTAGTCATACTAATTTCAGGATAATCTTTTATCATTTGCAGCACTTTTAATATTTCCTCTCCCTCTTGTTTTAAGTAGGTCCTGTCAGCTATATCTAATAGAGTGAGCATCTGTGTTGATAGCGTCAATTTTCTTTTCGATAGAAGATAATATGTATGCGATAATAGACCTGTAGGTAGGATAGATAATTATTTTTTCATTACTTAATACAGTCACGAACATCAATATTTACTTTGAGTATAAATTCTTTCATAAAACATCAGTTCTTCCTAAAATCCAGCGTTACGTTGGCAATTCCTATTGCACGTGGCCACAGGTCACGGTGACCACTTACCAGTAGCCAGTCTGAGTTATCCCGAGACTGTCCAAAAAGAGATACTTGGCTTCACCCCATTAAAGACCCACTGAGTATGGACCCCTCCTTATACTGAGGACTTCTAGGAACATGTTCCATTTCACTCAAACAAAGCGTGTTGGTATCTCTTACCAACCCAAAGGCAATGGTTGTGACCAAACCAAATGTCGGATGTTTCTATGCTACCCGAAGTCCTTCAACATAGTTTATGGATTACTATCTAATGGTAGACCCTGAAAACGACAGCCACACGTGCCCTCTTAAGCATGGAAGCAATGCGCCTGCTATTGCTTAACTTTTTCGATCACTTATAACCGTACCAAACCTTAACGCTACGAGGGAGAGCAAATTAAATTTGATTACTCTGCATAGCATCAGTTGGCATTTGAACCATTGTCCCCACCGCCATCTTGATCGCCTCCACTGTAGACTTTCCAAAGCCTGACAGTTCCATACGTTCGTTCAACCTGGAATAATTACAATCACAGAGCAATTCTTCTTCTTCTTTTTCTTCTTCAGAGCTTCTATCTTGTCTGGGATTAAAAGTATTCCAAGAATGATGACCCTCGTATATCTACAATGGAGTCCAATTTCATCTAAATCAGTCCAGCGGCTTCAGAGTTGCCTCACTAATTTTAACTTGTTATACCCGCGTGAATAAAGCCGTTTTACGGGATAAAAAGTATCCTGTTATCCGGATAAATTGACTATTCAAAACAAAAAGATTTTTTAATTCCGACCCTATTGGTCCGCCTGTAGACCTCAAAGCTTCAGCTTTATAAAAATAATGCACTGCATCTAATATTGCTTATTCTTCCTGAAACACAAAATTTTTGGTCTCTAATATTTTATGTTGATTGCATCTATTGGATTTTGTGGTAATGTCTTACACTAGATGGCGGTATCAAAGTTCACACCTCAGATGTCGGTAGTTTTATGGATACAACTTCTTTAAGATATGATTATCAAATTGTAAAAAAAACTTTCATTATGTGAGCTGTTAGTTCCTATTATAAAGTAAATAATTTCACTTTGATTTCCATAGGTGACCGTGACCGTGACCGCTTACCATTTGTTGAATTACCACCAAACCACCAACAATGGTGTATGTTGTTTGTTATGGTATGATCACGTCAGAGTGACAATTTGGCAAGAGGATCTCCTGCCAGCTGGTCATTTATAACTTGTATGAGTGATGTACAAAATTCTGACAGCGTTATTCAAGATTTTTTGACGTCACATTTACAAACTGAAGATTTTTTTGAACCTAAAAATTTCTCTCTCCAATGCGAGGAAGAGGTTCGCGGCATCGCTCTTGTTCTTGAGAGCGATGATCTGAGAAGCTTTCATTATGAATATGGTAAGGTAGCCTGCTTTCTGGTCTTCCATCTCTTGGCGGGCTTCCATTACTACTTCTCCCTCAGTAATTGGGGCAGCAGTGTCTGGATGTGCTGAAAATTATTAACTGGTAATAATGTGTGTCAGAAGAAAGATTATGTCCAGAATTACAATTCTTGTTTCTTGGTTCGTCCATTAGCTCACTACTAGATCTCTTCGAGGATGTCTCCTGTATCAGGGCTAATGCAACAATATGCCCATTTTTTACTTTTTTTATGAAAAACGCTTTGACAATAATTAAAGACATGTACAGAAATAGTTAACTATAGTAAATATGTGTCGCAGTAACTATTTAAATGTTCTAAAACTTCAGTTGTAGCCTGTACTAAACATATCAAATTAAATCTTCGAGAGCCTGTGTTGAAAAGTTAAAATTTCACAATATAAAAGGCATAGAAGCCATTACGTATTTATTTCCACCAAAGACATCTGACATGGCTTCCTAAATGGCAACGAATTTGTAATGATAACAAGCAAGCTGGAAGCACAGCACATAAGGGGATTAATAACAGCTCTGAAAATGTGTGAAGATGCCATTGCGGAAACATACAAAATGTTTTTCCACAAGCGGTCGCCATTCCGCATAAATACTGCGCCATTGTACAAGACAATAGCTCAATAGATCACCAAGGGACGATACAAGCCCCCGGCCTATAATCGTTTCATCTATGATTTACTTCATTTCATTTCCTAAAAGTGTGTTAATTTTTAACCATAAACTTACTAAACATATCAAAAACAGGATCTGGCACAGTCGATGATTCGTTAAAAGCAGGAGGTGACAAATCATCAGGAAAGCGAATACCTGATTCTGTTGGGAGCAAATAGGAAAATGTGTCTAATTCTGACCCGTCTGCAGGTGAATTTGGAAAGGTCATTACTGGTATTGTGGTGTCAGTGGTAAACTTAGGCCTTGTTGAGGTTTCAGTGGGCTTTGGTAGCGTCTCCTGTGTTGCAGGACTCTTCGGAGGTGTTGTTATTGCAGGTTGTGAGGTGTGATTATTCATATCCGTTGATTGAGCTACTGTAACTGTCATAGTTGTTGCTTTAGATGTAACTTCATTTAAAGTCGTTTCAACAGGTGTAACTGATGCATCTTTCAAAGTTGTCGTTGGTTCTGATGTAACTGGCTCATTAAAAGTCTTTGCTGTTTCAACGGTTGTAGTTAATGCTTTATTCAAAGTCGTTGCCACGGGCGTTGCTTCAGTTGAAACAGTTTCCGGGGATGTAGCTGGTATTGGTGTTGTATCCGTCTTATTGTCGTTTTTATGCCCAGACTTATTCAAAGGTACATCATAGTTGTGTAAGACTTTCCCATCATCCTTCAACGTTACCTCAAGATTATAATCCAGCAGAATGTTTTCTGCACTTTTACCTTCCCAATCATTAAAAGAATAATCGAAATTATTATATTTTCGTCCATTTTTCAATAGTAGATCATGCCCAATAAATTTGTTTTTTAAATTAATTTGATTAGATAGAACTATGCAGCATAATACTGAAAATTATAGACGATTATAATTTATAGTTTATTAATTTTCCAATAAAGTTTTCGATTAAAAAAGTATTCTATTTCGAGATGTAACAGCATATAAATAAATAATCGTGAACATATTGTTGAATATTTTTTTAATTTTTCCAATTCGTTGTTTTTTAGTTTAGTCTAGCGTCGTTAGCTGTAAAGAAGCTGTAGCGGGGTGCCTCAGGAAGACACGGGGCATAGCTGGGAAGTTCCTGAATTATTAAAAACTAGAAATTGCCCGCGCTACGCTTCTGAAGAATCAATTTCCAGAAAGAAACAGTTAATGTGAGACAACTGTAATAGTAAACATATGTTACCGCGGAGTTTTTGTAGATAATGATGTCCTCTATAAAATTGTAGTACATCACTTTGCTGTATTGTTTATAGTTTCTACAGCGTACGCGATATACAGATTTTGGTATTTTTTTCACACGTATTACATTATTGAAGGTTTCATACGGTACTCTAACGTTTTGATTTTTTTTTGCCTGTGTCGATCAAGGTTAACGTAGTATTCTAATGATAATAGAATTTTTCATATCAGTCCAGTAGTTTCGGAGCTTATTCATCTCAAACAAACAAATCATTAAATCTTTCCTCATTATAATATTAGTATACAAGTGTATTTAATCTATCAAAAGGTCTCGCAAAATATATTTTGCTCACTTTAATGTCTCGCGCAGGTATTGCATAAGGAATTACACATTTATCGTTTATAGCCGCCAGCACCATCAGTGGTACATGAATGACGTATCTGTCACAAGCAACGATACCAAAATCACATTATCATATAGATGCAACTAACCTGTGAAAATAAACAGACATTTGTAGTCCAAATCACACATAACCTAACGAGAAATAAAAGAAGTCTCTTTTATATCGAATATTTTATGTTCAAGATAAGGATTTAAATGGTTTGAAAATAATATTGATTCTATATTTCAGTAAGCAAAACTTTTTTTAGAATGGCTTACTTTGCCTATTTTATTTTACTGAAAATCATTGGTAAGATCAACTAAATTGTCTATGATTAAAAAGAAATATTTATTCAAGATCAAACTTTTGTATCATTTACTTCGGTTGTGAGGAAACGTACATATCTGAAAGTTCTCCAAGGCTCTCAAAGATCAATCGACACAACCTGCTTGGTAAACTAAGGCTTATTACCCCTTAGGTTGTGGGAGATCTGAACCCAGTAGTGGGACAGTTTTGGATTGCTATTATGGTGAATCAGGGTGGTTATAAAACCTTTATTTTACAGCGATCGTCGAAGCTTCGAAATCAAAAAGCGTAAACCTAGCATTGGAAACTGTTCTGGAATTCGACAATAAAGATGATCTCGAATTTATAGATACAATGCAAAACTTTCTTCGAAAACTTAAAAATACGATTACCAAGAATAGAGTTGATGATAATCCTACAACCACTAAAGCCTCAGTAAAAGATGATAAAAAGAAAAATTTCGTGTTTACGGATTTTTTAGTTAATGCCGTTAATATTTTAAAATCATATAAAGATCATGATTTGAAAGACTTCATTAGTACTTTACAAACAGAAGTCAAATTATGGCAGACGAGAAAAGACTTTCACGAAATTACTGAAAAACTAGGAACTAATTTACCGGTTAGTACACATTTACAAAGTCTTAAAAACTCTCCCGCAACAGAAATTCGAAGAAAGTTAAGAAAGTTTTTTGATAACATAACGGCTACCAATCGTAACGGGAATAAGGGCTTTATTAATGCTATTATGAATTATGTTTATAAAAAGGAATCAGAAGCTAGCTTTAGGAACATTCTTAACAATCTTAAACTCTATATGAGATCAAGGAGCAAGAATCTGACAGAATTGGAACACATAATCCGTGATGGTATTATAACTATAACTGACCCATTATTGAAATTGAATCCTCAAACAATTACCAACTTAAATAGGGTAATTCACAAATATATCCCTGAAAACGACATGGTATATAACAATGATAAATCTACAAATATTAAAATGAATGAATTTAAATTGATAACTACTCAACATAAACACGAATATAAAAAGATCCCAAAGGACAATGAGGTATTAGACTACATCGAAGACCATATGAAAGTTATCAACAAGTACTTGACAACTACTATGGATTTTGGAAATAAAGCAAAATTAAAGTTAAAACAGAGAAGAGACAAAACGTCTCTTACCACCAATAAAAACTTACATACAACTAAATCTAGGAAACATAGAAAGCTTACGAGGGAACCAAAAAGAAATATAATTAGACCTCATAAAATGAAAACGCAATGGACAACAGATATTGAGAAAGAAGACGAAAAAGATGACAGCAGATTGCCAGTACTTATAAATCTTTCAAGTAATGATGATTCGGAATTGAACAGTGGGGAACCATATCTGTAAGTTTTTATTTCATTTTCACCGTCAATTTTAAAATGATTTAGTTTATTTTAATCACTTTCGGGTATTATAATAAAAGGTAAAGGTAAAGTTAACTCACAGTAAGTTCAGATTTGAAGCAGAAGAAAAAAGAAAGAAATGGTACAAACATTGTAGAAAACTATTGTGCACAAAATGACTATAGCGATGACAAACCTTAGTCTTCGCTTATTCATGAGCTATGCATGATCACTGATTTTAAGTGTGTGTCGTTTCTTTTTGTGTATGATTCTTGAATAGTTGTTTGAAAACCTTAAAATTAGATTAAAGAGTTTTTACGTCCATAACATAAATTTCAAATGATTGATTGATAACAGGTCTACAACAAAACGGCACAAAAAATCTACAAGATCCAAAGTGACACCGAAAAAACCCAGTATCTCGTACTCGTACTCGAGAACTACAAAAAAGTATCGTAAAGCTTTCAAAACATCTCCATTTTCTGTGGAAGGTCTGTCCATTGAGCATTTTGGAAGCTTATTTGGTAGTGAGTTTCATCGAAAAAGCAATTCTAATGATACATTTATCCAAAACGCATTTGAGACCATTTTATCGACGGTACCTAATAATGTTACAATCACCAGAGACGATAACGATATTTCATCTAAAAAAATTCAAAGGCCGACTACCTACCGGGTAACAGACGCGAGCGCTCAAGTGGATTCAGAATTAATAACGAACAGTTATACGACTACAGAAAAGCAACAATTTCGTTCAAAAAATCAAAATGAAAGAGAAATCGAAGAAGATAAAAAAATTCAAGAAGCTAATGAAAAATATGACTTAGAAACAGAATCTATAAAAATAAAAGGGAATATTGTCATAGAAAACCCTTCTGATGCGACAAATCAAAGCGATATAAATTTAAGAACATCAAGACCTGTACAAACAGATTCGCACATAAATTACAACGTATCGAGGGTAACAAAATATTTTAATGTTGAGCGTTCAAAACCAACTATGTTTTATAAAGCCCAAAATAAAGAAATATTGAATAAAACAAATGTAACACCTAGCAGAACCATAGCACCTACATTCCCCGCGACACCATCCACTTTACCTAAGAAAGACAAATTGGAAACTGATGATATAAAAGAATCAACTACAGATCACTTAGAGAATGAAATTGAAGATATGATGGACAAGTACAATAGTACAACTATTTCAGTACAGTTGCAAAATTTTATAAAGGCAATTGAAGGGAAACCGAGTGAAGATAAGAAAGTGAAAGAACTAATGCAGGCGGATTTAGCAAAATTGCTCGCTCCACCGAGTACCAAGCCCACGGTGACTCAACTTTTCACTGACCCATTCGATGACATTGATGCTGGTGCAGATATTCTTTGATCGAATCAAATCTTTTTGAAAGTACTCCCAATCTATCGATGTGAAACGAAAACTATGAAAAAAAAAAGAAATAAAACTTTCACATGTTTATTGGAGGGAGATAGATTTAGAAAAATACTATGTAGCTTTAGTTAAGTTTGATTATTTTTAATGACATTCTAATTATAAAATTACTTTTATTTTTGTGCTTTAAATTAAATGCTATTTTGTTTTATTTTGACACCCGCTAATCTAATATTACCAAAGATTCGCCTATCCTAATTCGTAACTGATGACTAGCCTGTTGGTCTAGTAGTCAGTAAACCTGATTACTAAGCCGGGACAATAGGTTTGATCCCTACCTCGAATAAACTTTTCTGTCATGAGCAGGAATATTTCTTTTGTGTCTACGTATATTAAAAATATCTATGCAAGTATGTATTTAAGTATTAACTATATTTATTTTTGTATTAAAACTCGTTTGTCGGAAACTACTTAAAAATCGCTGAAATTCCATCATTGCAATCCTCTCAGCTCGGGTATCCTCTTGTAATTAAATGTATAGGCCAAGTGCGGATTGATAGACTTCATACTTCATCATTCTCTTCACCGGCTTCACTTCTGGTGGTTCTAAAAGTTTTAAAACTTTTATTCAAGCAAGTAAGTACGCTCTTATATTGTGGTAACATCTCTGCAATATATTGTCTGTGTCACCTTGTTTATGTGTCAGTCTGTTACTGTCACTTCCAAAGCGACTTGACATTATTTTTTGACACGCCTTGTTTGTATCTTGTGCAGTTTCGTGTGAATTTTGTAGTTTTCCTCCGGAATCTTAATTTAATCGTATCGTTTTCTGTTCGCCAGAGTTAAGATTACTTATTTTTGTGTTAATTATAACATCGAAGCACCGTCTTCACCGAATAAATCAGGTAAACGCTCTTCATTTTGATGCACTGACCTGTGTTTTAATGTCACTATGCTATACGGCTAATTTAAAAGGCTAAGCCTATTGAACTTTATTTTACCAACTGGCATGTATTTAATTTTGGTCGAATTAATTTGAAAAGCCCCTATTGTTTGTTTTTTAATAATTTTATTGAAATGAGACTAATCGTTAGTAATTAACGTTATGGTCAATTATAGTAAGATGATTTGTTAATATTAAGATTCATTTTCGAAGCAAATGTTATACGACAGCATAAAATTCCTTAATGAGTCATACTTTCACAATCTGTGTGAAGTACCCTTCGAGTCTTGACGGAACTTTGTTATATGTGAGTAAATATTACGTTGGTTGAGTTAAGTAAAAATGGGTGTGGTCGATAAGTGGATCGGTGATCGTTAGCCCGAAAATTTTCATCTTCTTCCGTGTCTCCAACAGGATGTCAGTGACGATGGATCCCTACGGCACGACGGGGCCTATTACTCTTAAGTGGGACCCCAAGAACCTGGAGATCCGGACCACCTCTGTGGAGCGCACCCTGGAGCCGCTCGTGCTGCAGGTGACCACGCTGGTCAACAGCAAGGACAAGGCCGCCAAGAAGAAACGACGTGAGTTTGTCTTTATTTTCTAAACATTCTGTCTCAGATTAATGATTATATTTTACAGGTGATCTCACACCATGCCATACTAATTATAACCTGCGATAGTAAAGCTGATTCCTAGGAAAAAACATATTCTTCAATCTTTCTTGATAAATAACAAACACAAAATGCCAGTAATGCTAGAGGGACATAGCCAATGTGTATTTGGCCAAGAAAGAGGTGGCTTAAACATTCAGGAAAAACACCTAGAACAAAACAGTTTAGACACGCTGGTTAGTCTAGTGGTTAGTGAACCTGACTACTACACAGGAGGTTGTGGGTTCGATTCCCTCCCAGGTCAAACTTTTCTGTGATGAGCAGGAATGTTTGTTCTGTGTTTCTGGGTGTTTAAAAAAATATATCTATTTAAGTATGTATTTAAAAGTATATATGTATGTTTATCAGTTGTCTGATCACCATAGCACAAGCTAAC
>DWJZ01006987.1:0-12514 GCA_018249125.1 Asbolis capucinus
ATCCATATTAATCTTGTATAGATATATATATATTTTAAATTTCAATAATTTTTATGTAAATATTATATGTAATATTATATATAAAATATTATATATAATTTTTATGTAAAAAATAAATTATAAACAAAGCCAATTTTTAATTTGTCATATGTCATAGAGTTTATCGATGACACGTCATGGATGACGTTTGACGTAAGTTTGACAAGATGGCGTCCCAAAGCGGATCTAAAACTGAAGTAGCAAATGTATGGAGGTGACATGCTATGTTTATAATATCAGAATATGTAACGTGAGGCATCTATGTATAACGTAGTTGGGAGGTTGGTGTACACAATATTTTTTGAAATATTGATGTATTTTTGTAACATTGTAATACCTAGGTTTCTCAGAACAATCTGCCAAAGCTAAACTTTCGTTGCATTGAATTGGTGGTAGGGTTCCCACTGCACCAGACAGGGTTTGAACCGTGGACTCCTGGATACGGCATTCACCTGTAAAAAAATTACAGTCGCAACGATGTCATCTGAAACGTCGAACAATGTTTCAGATGCACCTTATTTCAATATCTCAGTCTTTGCCTTAAAAAAACAGGTTCTAAGTTTCACTATTCCTTTTTAAGGTACACGGATTACGAAGACGGCTGGACCGAATTAGATGATTCAAATGCTATTATATCAAGTTTGAGTTCTAGTTGAACCCAGCAAATTTTGACATATGTAGGTTCAACACTTTTCAAGTAATCCTGAAAATACTCTTGAATTAGTAACAACGTGGAAGCGAAAAAGCTGGGTTCCGTCGATATCTGTGACAGTCATAACCAACATACAAAATTTTAAGTTAGACTCGCCAAATAAATACCATTTTACCTACAAATAACGCGGCCGACTCAAAATTTTGTATAAAGTGTTGGTGTAGTTGCTCAGAGTCAGCTTAAGAAAAATATAAGTTATCGATAATTTTTTACTTTTTTGAATTGGTTCATATCTCTACAAGTTTTTATTTAACTTGCAGTGTAAGTATATTAGTATGTTAGGATATTTGTATATTAGTTTCTTGGTTTGTTCGGATCAAATCTTGCAAGGTTTCCACTTTCTCTTACTCTACGGACCTGAAATTTTGCACAAACCTTCTGTCATTATGACAATCATTTTTATGATAAGCATGACGTGATGTGTTCAGGATTGGCTCCAGAGAAGGAAACTTTTTAGTGGTACAGTTATGAAATTTTATGTTTCTTCTATCTACAGCTAAAGCTTGTGTCAACCGCATTACAAGAAAGCTCTGCTCTCCGTTCCGGTCCATATGTCACTTACGATATAAGCCGAACTTCTTCATCAGCTGCATATTAGCCAGGTTGTCCAATAGCCAAGCAAAGTTGTCTGACTTGAAAGTGATATCAGCTCCTCTGTTGATGCTTATAGATGCCATGCCATTCTTTTCCTGGCAACCAGAATAAGACCAATAGAAAACTCAGTTGCTTGCAAAATATATGCACATAAAAATTTTTGATTTTAAACCACGATGCAAGTGAAATGTTTTCACACTTTATATTAGCTCGACCTGTATGTAATGGAATCTAAAAAGCTTAATTTAACCCACTTCTATCTGCATGAAACTGGTATTAATGTATAGGGCCGTTCATAAGTGTATTAATAATATCTAGATGAATAAATAATATTTATTATTTTAATCAATACTAGAAATTGCATTCGTTTCGCTTCGAATGAAAAGTTATCCAGTGGTTTCAGAGTAGCCATACCAATTGTAACCTGTTATCCCACGGGAACAAAGCAGTTTGCTGGGATAAACAGTATCCAGAACCATTATCCTTACATAAGCTGCAAACATGCCAAATTTTATCGAAATTAGTCCATTGGTCTTGGAGTTGCCATACTAATTTAAGCTGTTATCCTAAAGGAACAAAGATTGGGATAAAACCTATCCTATAAGCATTATTCGGTTTTAAACTTTGACTATGCCAAGTTTCATCTAAATCTATCCAGTGATTTTTGCGCGAAGCTCGAACAAACAGAAAGACGATATGTCCAAAAAAATGTTTTGGTCTCTATATCGATATCAAAGCCTTCCTGCATCACCTCATGCAATACCTCATGTGCAGTCTGTTACAGTTTAGATCCAACCTTAATCAGAGCAGTAGAGTTCATTGTATCTTTGTCCAAATGTTGTACTATTTGACCCAACGTGGTGTCTCTTCCGAAACCAACTTTTGGAAGAATGTCGAATTCGTGAAGCTGGAACAATAACAAAAATTATTACTATAGAAAGAAGATAGAAAAAGAAGAATACAGAAACATTAATAAATAAGGTACAAAGAGCGGTCTTATTGCTAGACAAAGATCTCTTCCAGACAACCTTATTCTTCTTCTCACGTTTACCTTCACCTTTTCTCTCTTTCTTTCTTTCTTAAATCGTCATTACATTGGATGAATTTAGTGGTTCAGAATTCAGCCTTCATCTCGGGGTGTCCGAGCTTGAATCCCAGGCGCGCACTTTTGATTTTTCGGAGTTATGTGCGTTTTGAGCATTTAAATGTTACTCACTATAACGGTGAAGTAAAACATCGTAAGGAAACGTGCATGCCGGAGAGTTTGTGAAAACTCAAAGATGAAGTCTGCCAATCCGAACTTGGTCAGCGTGGTGGACCATGGCCTTAACCTTCTCGTTCACAGAAAAGACCCATGTTCAATAGTGGGCCATGATAAGGTGATAAGATGATGATGAGATTGGATGATGACTTTGTAAAGTCAAATTGTAAAGTTAAGTCAATTTCAAATTTTATATTAAAATTTGGGTTCAGAGCAATCGTAATTGCCATTATATGGCACCTACATACATTAGCCCATTTATTTTTGATTCGCTTAAGGACGCCATCTTGTAAAACTTACGTCATGCGATTTTGCCATAAGATAGAGTCATTTGAATGATTACTTTATGACACAGGACAAATTAAAAACTGTCTTTATTTATGTAGGAGTGAACGTGAAATGGAACGTAGGGAGTAGGTGAGCCGCGGGGTATGAGGAAGGGAGAGAATACCGGCGTGATAGGAAGACGTGTGTGTGGAAAAGGACTAATTAAGTAGAAGACGAAATAAAGAAGATATATTCAAGATTAATAATAATAATAAGAGCTATATCTATTCCACTACATATGGCTTAAGCATTTCATATTTTTGGTTTTTAAATTAATTTTCTCTAAGTGTGGACCCCCTAAGGGTAAAAGCCACCTCCAAAGAATTCCAGTTCTCTCTATCTCTGGTAGTATTCATCCAGTCTCTTTCTGCATTGGTTATGATTACGTCCTGCCACCGAGCGCATGGACGTCCTCTTCTCACCCAATGTCCTTTCCACTTTGTGGTGTTAACTGTCCATTAATTATCATAGTCTCTCGTCATCCAACCCATCTCCATTTTAGACCTTGAGCATAACATAGAGCATCACTTACTTTGGTTCTTATTCGAATTTCTGTATTTCCTACTCTATCTATTAGTTTTGTATTAAAATGCTCCACTCCATTGCTCTCTGAGTGATCTAGATTTTCTGTCTTGCCTTGCTATCGAAGGTCCACGTTTGGCAGCCATAGGTGAGGCATGGTAAAATTGTTAGGTCTAAAATTATTTTCTTTAGTTTAATTGGCAGATTAGATTTGAGAATTTCATTGAACCCAGTACTTATTCCATGTATAGCTGTACCCCTATTTATTTCCTCTTTATTCCGGTCTTTTCTAAATAAAATTAGTTTTCCAAGTGTAATTCTCTACATACTCTAGTGGTACCTCGTTAATCAGCACTAGTGTCAATTTGCTGTTAGTCATGACTTTGGTTTTTCCTAGTTTTATTTCGAGGTCTACACGGGGACTAGCGTTGATTGCCAAGTTAGTTAACGCTGAGGTGTAGAGTTCTAGATTTAAATATTGTTTTTTTCCACTTAAAGATTAGTAAAGAGTCTATTCAATACACATAACGGGCAGTATGAGTTTTTGCGTCCATCATTTGGCCTTTTGACTTGTCCAAAACATGGCATGACATGAGGCATTTAACTATTAATTTTAGAGAACACATAGCAAAGGATATTGTGATAATATTTACAGACGACATATTAATTCCAGCTGCAGACGAGGTTCAGACCTTACCGTTAAAACAAGTGTTGGAACTAGCTTCTCAATATAGACTCCAGATAAACTGGAAGAAGACTAAATTAATATGTCATGAAATAGAGTATTTGGGTCATATTATAAGAAATGGAGCGGTACGGCCAAACTTTGACAAGTCCGATGCGATAGTAAGATATCCTAAACCTAATTACAGAGTTTCCGTAGACTTACTTTTTATTTTAAAATATACTTTCAAAATTATGCCTCCTTAGCCCGACCATAAACTGATTTGTTAAGAAAAATGTTGAGATTAAATTTAGCGATAAACAATTTTTCTCTTGTCTTTTCATTATTGGAAGCCAGCAAGATTCCTTCTTATCACAGAAAAGTTTATCCTGGGTGCGGTGCGATCAAACCCACGATCTGGCCAAGCAGTCAGGTTCACTAGACCAACAGACCAGATCAATCTAAAAGTCAAATTATCTGCGTCATGGCAACCGTGTACTAAGTAAAGATGGTCATAAAAATCACCCACAGAACAGTAAAATAGCAACCAGATAATACATATAAAAATCAGTGAATGCGATAAAATGCAAATTATTGCCGCAGAGGCAGCTTAATTGGCCGAAGCGAGCTGTCGGAAGATGTCACGGTGCATTGTTATTCAAATGGAATTACAAAATAAATTATTCAAAGCGGCCTTAGACGTCATTCTTTTGGGATTGCTTAACTTTTTTTACTTTAAAAATAATGTTTTGGTGCCAGTACTTTAGGAGTCTCACCTGGCAATGTGTTTGTGTTTATTGTAATTTCCAGTCTGGTTTTAAGCTAACTATACAAAGGAAACTTGCGTTTGGTATAAACTATATCTATAACGTTTCAATACTAAGAAAACTCCGAACACGTGGCGATGCCGCAACATGGCGGCGTATTGCAACGCCATTGGCCTATGCAGCCCAGCCAGATTAGTTATGTGTGTGTGTGATGTGTTTACTTATGTACTTCCCTAGTGTGCACAATAAAACATATCGTATGTGTAAAATGCGAAACCTAAAAATGCACTTCAAGGTCATTACTAATAAGTACTTCAAGGTCATTATTCAAGGTCATCCAGAACATGACCTTCTTGTGACGCTAAAATTAATGTCAACAAGGGACCTACTTACATTGCTTATGTGGGTAACCTTGAGGTGCATTTTTAAACTAGACCCAAGAAAAAATTTATTCTTTACCTTATCACCCGATATCTTCACATTAACGACTCTCTCCAACTCTCCGTTGATGTTCCTCGGTCTGCCCTTGTATTCGATCACCAATCTGCTTACTCCATCATCAGAGATGCAACTTTGATATCTGAAAAGAATTCTTACTGTTTCTGCACTCGAATAATTATTACTACTAGTTTCTGACCGCGGCTTCGCGTGTGAGATGTTTCACGTCACGTCGGGGTCACCAGTCTAGCAAAGAGGGGGACCTCCCGCTAGGCGAAGTTTGATGCCTAGGGATTCACCGAGTTCCAAAAGTTGTTAGTCGGAACTTGTATATATGCTAACGATACAGAAAACTCTGATAGCTTGATTCAGGTTTTTCTCGTGACGTCATTGTATGACGTGTTTTGCGATGTCACCACAAGTACATTGAGAAGAACGTACCCAATGTGTGAGTATGTTAAGAGAGGATTATAGTCACGGGAAAAGTTAGTTTAGTACTCACTTGTCACCAGATCGATAGGTGACCAAGATCCTTCCCTCGTAGCTAGCAGGATGGGTGATGACGTCCAGATCAGCCGCGGCGTGGCTCACATCTTCTTTCAAATAGCAGAGCTGAAAAAAATTCCATTATAAGTCTACTCTAATATTACACTAGTTGCTGCATGCGGTTTCGCCCGCGTCATATGCTAATATAGCCTGTGTGTTATTCCAGACTATAGTCCTATCTCTATGCCAAGTTTCACCATAATCCGTTCATATTCCATATTAACGTGGGCATCCTCTCACATCTACAATCGGGATAGAATCTATCCTTTGTTAATTTCCTGGATGTAGTCCATATGTGTGCTATGTCAGCTTAATATAACGGTCAGCGCATGAAAAAAAGGCAATCATCACAAACTTTCACATATATAATATTAGTAGGAATAGGAAAGATTTGTATTTTTGTTTGTGTTCAAGGAATAATTCCACATTTTCCCGGTTATAATTTCTTTCCCACTGGTCTGAACTTCACTGGTAAAGTGATAAAATTAGTATTAAGTCCGCTTTTTGTATATCTGAATCAATAAAATTTAAATAAACAAACCGACTGATAGTAAAGACCGTTTTTAAAATTACATATAATTAGTAATGTTATATATACGAAGGTGGAGTCACGAAAGTGCAGAGGAACATACACATCTATGAAATAGGTAGCCGAATGAAAATCGCGGTCGGCTCCCTAAGCAATTGAAAACTAAACGTCTACCCAAGCTAGGACAAGTCACTGATTAATTAAAAATTGCTTTTAATCTCTGTATTCAAGTAATAATGTTAAAATAATGTTGTTAATTTAGTTAGATTATTTGTGGGCGGGATGGGTTAATTTGATCTGTGCTTATCCACTAGAAACTTTAGTTTAGTGCCCTTCAGATTTAATTAATTAGTCCGTGCATACTAAGCTGTAAATTTCGTATTGAAAGCGCGTCTTTGCGAAGTGTTTGCCTTTGCGTGCGAAGTCTTTGCGAAGTGATTTCAATCCGATAATTAGATTCTACACTCGTATCGCTAATTTGAAGAAGATTCAATATCCAATAATCTAATATTATTTATTTAGATTACATCCTGAAATGTCAACCTAAAAAGTGGACCTTGCAAAATGTCAAGATACATAATTTATCAAACCTGTCAGCATAAGATATTTTAAAAGTTACTTAAAGAATCTTATGATACAAAATTTACGTATAAAATTGTTGAGATACAAAGTACCATTACAAATGTATATAATTTTATGATATAAAAATTGTTAAAATGACAAGATATATAGTTAACTTTATAAAATACATGCAGATATGGTATACATTCTAAAATATCAAAACACCAACATTATCTTCAGAAATTTTAATAAAAAATCTACCTTTTGAAATGTCATGACAAAAAGTCTACCTTCTAAAATGTCAAGATAAAAAGTCTACCTTCCAAAATGTCTTGTTAGGGTTCCCGGCGTACGGCTGCGTCACATACAGCGACCACTCAACGGTCATATTACCGTTGGATGCCGTCAGTTTCGTACTGGAATCTACCGTCAGGTATCTGCCAATGCTCTCATCTTCCGGACTGAAATACATTTTACTTATCAGAAAAGCGATTTTTAAGAAATTTTCGATATAAAAGTGACTATGCATTTATTGTGTTCGAGAACATAACATATTCAAAATCGTCGTCACCTACGATCAATAATACAACAAGACGACGGATCAGTGACAAAAATATGGCTCGATACATACCAGCTCAATAATAAACAGCGGGTTTGGTAAATATCTTTAGGTAAAATGGTTAACCCCATCAAGGTACTCGGAAATAATCGCCACTTACCATCAGGTACGATTCTGTACTCGGTCAAAATTCGATCCAGATTTTTTACCATACTAATTTATCGAATTTGTGTGGAAATAAACTCCAGATTTACACCGAATGTTCTTAAAAATTAACTTGTACCATGGAAAAGAAAAATATATCTTTTATCTTAAAAGGTAGCAAAAGATACCTATAATAGCTAATAAGAACTCCGACGTCAACCTCCCAGCGATCGATTCTATCGAACTTGGAGTCCTTAAGCCTGAACACCACCTTCACAACCTCATCACCACCCTGGACTTGCCGGCTCGGCGGTATAATGATCCCACACGACCCTGATGACGGAGTAGTGAGCAGGAGAATGCTATTTAGCATTTGAATCGGCTTTGGAGTTGGTAGAATGCTAGAAAAAAAAAGTGAATTATGGATAATTTTCGGCATGCATGTCACCGAGATATATTCTTCTTTACTTCTACTTCATTTAATCACGAGGGAACGCACGTGGCCTTGCCTATCTGTTGGTAAAAAATAGTCTAAATGTTATTCTAGACTACAATTCCTATACCAAATTTCATGGATCTCCGTTCGGTAGACCACCAACATACCACGCAGGCGAAGCCCCGAGCGGACCCTAGTATCTTTATATAACATGATAATATGTATTAATCTGAATACAAAGCCATTAATAATACTACAAAACTGATATATATCTATATTTTAATAAATATAACAAAAACTTTTTATCACTTTGTTCGAAAATTACGCGCACGGACTCTGAAATTTTGCACCGTGGAAGTGTCTATAGAGTGGAACTTACAAAAGCTACCATTTCATATTAAAATAGTTTGAAAATACAATAAATTGCAAATTTAAATATTACACTAAGTATTCGAGGAAGAAAAATAAATATTTATTATAAAAACCTTATATATTAAAATATAGTTATTTGTATGTATAAAAATTAATGTTTGTTTGTGAGTTTGTTTGTGCTTTATTTACTCTGAAATAGTAGGAGATAGAGCACAGATGTCTATAGCAACTTTGTTCAGAATTGTCTGGAAAAGGTTTTGGTATCAAAATTATATCGATAGGATTCATGGTTGATGAGTTGATGAGCAACGCTGGCCGGGAACAGCTAGTTAATACATAAATTAATATGACGTAACTACATTATCAATTCAAGCAGGAATCGGTTGGCAGTCAGGATCCAGTGTGGCAATCAGCCACCGCTACTGATTTTCAGTACGAACCTGTCAGCATACTTCGAACTCACATTCCTCCGATTAGACATTTTTTTGTAGTTTAATACCTATAACTAACTACTCTCTTGCAGCAGCTTTGATAGCTTTAATGAAGACAGCTTTAATGCTAGGCTGTCAAACGGGAGGTCCCGTGTTCAAACCCTGCATCTCTACTTTTCAAAGTTATCTGCGTATCAGAATTTGAACGGTGAAGAAAAACATCGTTGAGGAAACCTGCACTCCTGAGAGTCCTCAAGTACTCCAAGGTGTATGAAGTCTACACATCCACAATTGACCGACATACTCGTCTTTGGCCTGTACCCCTCACATTGTGAGAGACCCGAGCCCAGTAGGACAGTTTATTACAATGATCATAATAGAAGATTGAGGTTATTCCGCATTTATGTTAATTACCTTTATATTATGCCGGGATTTAATCCCGGGATATATCAGAACCCATTCCAAGCCAGGTCCCTGGAATTATACCACATTCCAGATACACAACGTTATTATTAAAATTACAAACCGTAACTGGTGCAATTACCTTAGTTTACCTTCCCAACCCCGGCTAACATCGAACGACACGACGCACGTTTATCCATCCTTACAGCTTGGATATCCCTACTGACGACACACTTCGCCTCGTTCTTTGTATGGCGTACCGCGAAGGATTGGAATAAATTGTCAGCGTCGGTGTTCCGCTCGAGTATGTCGATGTCTTCAAGACAAGAGTGAATAAGCTTCTTATAAGTTAATGCGGTTTACCGTCTGACTGGATTGCCACTTACCATCAGGTGGTATCGTATTAACTTATAAAATGTAAAATAAATAAAAATAATAAATGCAAAATCGTCTTACTTACTCATAATTAATGATTTTGGACATCAAAATCTTCTCCAGAACTTCGGTGCCAGTCGTCTTTTGCTCGCAATCAAAGAAAATGCCTTCACTTTCCTGAAAAAATAAAACTAATTGAGAAATCTAAACAAAAAATGTTCTAGATAATCATCTTTTTAAATGTAGTTCAAATTACTACATTTTATGTTCCATCATCTCTTTCACAGTTACCATACAAAATAGGAGGAGGTTTTATGTTCGACTGTACACATTTAATATATGTATGTATGGAAGTTTTTATAGCCCTGCGGCTTGTTTCAAGCGATCGAAAAAGTTATGCAACAGCTGGCGCGATCGGTAGGATGGGTGACCGCTAGTGGCAAAAATTTCATGAACGCTTCCGTGCCTCGGAGGGCACGAAAAATCGTCCCGGTTGCAAATAGCAATCGTTAAGCCATGTCGACGGTCTTCGGGTGGCATAAAAACTTCAGAAACTTGGAGTTTGCCACTAACCCCTCCAACAATCCGCACTGGAGCGGCGTGATGGAGTATGGTCTGGATCTTCTCAATATGAAGAGAGCTGTGCTCAATATTTGGCCTTTAAAAGGTAAAAGATAAAAGATAGACTCCTATGTTTTTTTACCCTTACATCTCATTCTTTCTTTCTCCAGTTATCTTTTCACCATTCACGTATACCACTTTGACAGGTTGGTCTAGTGGTCTAGTGGTCTAGTGAAGGACGTGGGTTCGATTCCCACACGGGTCAAACTTTTCTTTGGTGTGCAGGAATTGTTCTGTGTCTGGGTGTAAATATCTATTTAAATATGTATTTAAAAATATATACGTATGTTAATCAGTTGTCGGCTCACCATAGTACAAGCTAACACTTAGTTTGGGGTCAGATGGCCGTATATAAATATATATATATAATTTTTTTGTATATATGTACATTCTTTGCATGTTCTGTGGTGTGCAAACAATAAAGCGTTCATATATCTATCTATCTTTTTATCTATCTATTTTCTATCTCACTACCTCCCAAAACTCACATCAAAAGTCGTCAGCAACACATTAACGTTTTATAATACAAACTTAAGGCGAGATATGATAAACACATTTTCCATTAAAGTGAGAAGCTAACTAGTACTTTGAAGACTTTGATTCTGTAAAGACTTTGATACTTTGAAAGTTACACATTTCGCACTGCGTCTTTAGAGTTTGTAACAATCCAACTATTTAAGTGGAGATTTTGGTCTTAACGTAATATTCTTGATATCTGTTACACTCAATTGTAAGATTTCCCTTCAACGGGGATTCGTGGGTGAGATAGGGTTTCTGACCACTGATCTCTCTATACACACATATAGATATTTATAACTAGATATATAACTATATGAATGTTAGTTTGTGAGTTTGTTTGTCCTTTATAGACTATGAAATGATAAGAGATAGAACACTGATGTCTTTTTACTTGTTCAGAATTATATGGAATAGGTTTTGGTTCCATAATATCGATCAGACACATGGATGATGAGTTGATGCGTAGCAACACGTGCCGGATACAGCTAGTATATATATTTATATATATAACTATATAGGACAGATTGCACAGAAGCGACTATTTCATCGGTCCGATATTGACGCCGTACTATGTTAAAATTTTGGAAGTTGACAGTCGCCATATTGGCAACTGTCAGTCGCCATATTGAATTTAATGTCAAATTGCCAGATTCACCAATCGACGCAGAGCATATGACAAGCTTGGTGGAACTCTTCCGGCCAGAATGTCACAAACAAACCCCCTATAAAAGATTCTTCAATTTTGTATGGAATGGCATGTTCATTGCACATGTCAGTTTTCAGACGGATTCAATCCCTTTTTAGCTATCATGGCTTCATCCCTAGATGGCCCACTATTGAGCACGGTTCTCTCCTTATACCGAGGAGACCTACAGCATACTCAACCACGCAGCTCCAATGAGGGTTGGTGGAGATGCGCATTGATGGATTCGGCTATCCTATAGGACTTTAAAAGTAAGTCCCCAATTATGTCATATATTCATGTCTAACTGACCCCGGCACATTGTCCAACAAATTGCGTGGTGATGTTTCCCGGGGTGCCGTGGACACAGTTCCCCCACTTTCTCTGTTAGCGACAATAAACGCGATTTTTTTGATCTTTGGACAACTCACGGCATCTGAACCTAAACTAAGCGTTAGCGTACTATGGTGTTGGTGGTAACCTTCTCATTTAGAGAAGAGACCCGTGCTCAACAGTGGGCTGTGATGGGTTGAGAGGATGGTGATCAGACAACTGATAAACGTACATATGTATATATTTTTAAATATATAAATAGATAGATGTACCCAGACACACAGAACAAACATTCCTGTTCATCACAGAAATGACCTAGGTGCGAATCGAACAAACGACCTCCAGTGTAGCAGTCAGGTTCACTAACCACTAGACCAACTGGCCTGTAACAGAAAAAATCACCTCATCCAATTAAAAAAATAGCTTGATAGAAATCATGAAAATGTATGTAGGACCCTGGTCTATTATTTTTGTAAAATTAAGACAGACGGACTGTCAGCAGTTTTTTGGAAAATGATGAGTATCGAGTTCATGGCCCAAACTTGGCAGATATTTTCTCAACAGATGAGTGTTTGTTCTTGGGCTATTCTATATTCTCATCTCAACCTGTGACGACCTTCTATCGGTCTCTTCTCTAAATGAGAAGGTTAAGGCCATAGTCCACCACGCTGGCCAAGTGC
>DWJZ01006988.1:0-12512 GCA_018249125.1 Asbolis capucinus
TTAATTTTAATTATACGTTAATTAGTAATCACGATTTGGTTATTTGCCTTGGATGGAAGCGTG
This sequence comes from Asbolis capucinus, assembly GCA_018249125.1. Taxonomy (NCBI): domain Eukaryota; kingdom Metazoa; phylum Arthropoda; class Insecta; order Lepidoptera; family Hesperiidae; genus Asbolis; species Asbolis capucinus. The sequence continues at coordinate 64 of DWJZ01006988.1, forward strand.
GTCAAACATGATCCTATCCGTTTATGCCTAGTCTTGCCACAAAAATTGGTTTACAAAATAAAAGTTGAAGGCAAGATTTCACATATACATGTAATTTACGATAGAAAATCGGGCTCTTCATATGTGTGTCCCTTTCTGTCTGTCTTTGGTTATAAATTTATCAGTAATGTTATCAATATTGGAAAAGTTCTACGAAATGTTCTCAATAATTTTAATGACTTAAACAATTTAGCTTATCTGTTGACATTAGAGAACATACATTTACGGAGTACGTACCTGTAAAAAAATATGTCTATCCTCTTGTACAAATACCTTAATAAGTAGTTCGTTCAATTGTATAAATAAATTGTGTAAATAATTATTAAAGAAAAACTGAGGAATCTTAATAATAGTAATATGACGTGAAGTTATTGAAACATTAAACTATGTAATGATCCTAATAAGGAATTTCCTAGAGCGTTACAGCGCCAATAGCTGTCAATGGGCGATACAGCGATGCACATAATATCGTGCCTTTTTTGAGAGCACGGTTTACGTGGAAATATGAAACTATCGAGCCGTCGCTATCGCGACTTCATAGTAATTGCGGTTTTCCTTATCTACTTCATGCTTCCCTGGTAACCCAGCCTAACGAACTGTTCATGCAATCGGACAAGTTTGGTTTATACTTCTTGTACAATTTGAAGCAGCGTTGAGTGCCTCATGCCTCATTAATGGAAATTTTATGTACGAATAATGTATTCGTCAAACAACCCCTCTCTTCAAAGAGTGAAGGAGTGCACAAAGCTACAATAAAAAAAAACTTTTGAAAGTAAGTTACAAAATAAAAACACTACAATATACTATCACGCATTTGACTGCGGCAATTTCGATACTGTCGAAAACAGTTTTGTTTATTTAATTACGGATGAATGTCACCAGTAAACATGATCTGTACCTAGTTTGTATAATTTCTCAAACTAGAGTCAGTTTCCGACACCAATGGCAATGAAAATTAGACTTTACTTAAATCAGAGTCAAATTATATAGTAAGACTGGTATTGTTGGATCTGTAACTTATTATTTCCAAAACGCTCCCCTGGCCGGACATAATGCAAAATACTTATAAAAATTCATATTTAAAATTATTTTTAAATTTAAAATAGGAAAGAATGGGCGTACGACGAATACTGTTTATTACCAGGAACTCATGATTTACTAGCACATCGCCCGTAGCGCACGCATAAGTTGCTGCTATTATTTATTCTGTGGCATAACCATAGGCATAACTTAATTATATTGCGTTGATATACTGCCGGCTCGTACACACTACATGAATTAAAATTACATTCTATATGAATATTTAATATTACGTTTTTACTACATGTAGTTATATTAATGTAAAATTCTATCGTTTTGGAACGAACGTTTGTATTATCTATAAAGCCGATGGCAAATAGGTATTGTCTACCGAGAGTTTAGACTTTATGAAAGAAATTCTTTAAATATTCTTTTACTTTGTTAATAAATTTATAACTTACGTGGGACTTTGTATTGTAAAATTTTAATTTTCGCTAAGTGAGCTTTCGGCCCCTACGACAAAATAAACAATTTTCATTTCACTTCAACGTTACTAAATTACTTGTTTACTATGTAAATGTCTTCAAGTCAAGAGTGAATAGGCTTCTACTAAGTTAGTGTGGTTTACCATCGAAGACTTCATCGCCATTTACCATCAGGTGGGATCGTGGTAAGGGCTAACTTATCTGAGGTAAAAAAAAAATTGGTTAGGATAAGATACGCATACAAACTTACTAAGGATCATTTTTAACGGGACGTGAAGGACCTTATAACGGTTTTTAATATACTTTTTAATTAAACAATTCCAATTAATAGTATAATGTATCAGAACCACATAAATTGTGGAAACCGGTTGTTACCGTAAGAATAACGTAGATAATACAAACACATTTTGCACACTAGGGTGATTTATTGACTGAACACAGTATAATTCAGTATAATGATTATTCATTAATTAATTAAGTATGATGCTAATGATGATCATATTTTTAATTTAACTTAATTCACACATTCAATATATCATCATATTGCAAAAGTGAGCCATATTCTTTAATTATGCCGTATTTCATTTTGAATTTTGAAAGTCAAGGGTTAGCCAGTAGCTGGCCTAACGTACGCTCCGAGCGGATTCCAACACGCTAGAGCAGCCCGATTCTCGTTTCAAAAGTCGTAGCGATATGCCAGCGAATTTGTCTTTGAAGCGCTTTTGTCATGATGACATTCGTGAATCGGCTTTCAACTGCACCGCAGCGTATGTACCGTCGAAGCGTCTTCTCAAATGTCAACTGTATTCCCACTGAATAGAGTCGAAGTTCTATCGAAGCGCAAAATGTGAAATGTAATACTAAATTCATTTACTTGCTGGATTTTGATCGTACGATTTCTAAATTTGAGCAATTGTGTAATTTTTTGTTAAACCTAAATGGTTGATAACTTTTTTTTGTTTCAATATAGTATTTTATTTAAAAAAATGTAAAATATAGTATTTATGTATATTACGTCTAATGTTCAAAAATTTTCGAAGTTCTTTTTATTAGCTTTAGTGTGGACAAATCGAATATGAATTTATTGTAGTGAAATATATTTTCATATATTACTTCAATAGTATATAGTACGTATTCCCATAATACAGTACGAACGGTTGGCAATCCTAACTGAGCTTAGCAGAGTATGTCAGTTATCTATCTATATTTTCTATTTTAAAAGTCCCCTTGCTTTAGCATAGTTACTGGTTTAATGATAAAATAGGGACAAAATAAATTGTTAACAAATAAGTAATTATAATGCTGTAAACGTTGTAGAATTATACATAATTAAATACTTAACACTAATATGAGGTAGCTAGTCATTAAAAAATATACAATTATGTTGAAAATGATTCTCATTCGACCATTACCTGCAGTCGGCCGCGCACGACCCGATGGAACGGTCGGTGGTGCAGAATGGCTGCAACTTATTGCACATTAAATTAATTCCTCGGTTTGATATTAAAATGTCATAAAAGTATACAGTGTGGTCTGTAATCAGGCGCGGCGCATGCGATATCCGATAGCCGGTTGATACTAAATTTACCCGTCAATCAATTACCGGGACAGGTGTAAATTTTGTATCGTTACGCTCGCCCGGGCGCCTCGCCACAGACTAATTTAGGAATAGAGGTACCCCATGCTCGCCCCGTGCGCTTCGCCACAGAATAACTGAAGAGCAGAGGTGTCTTACGCTCGCCCGGGATACTTTGCCACAGAGTAACTAAAGATTAGAGTTGTCTTATGTTCGCCCGGGGTGCTTCGTCACAGAATAACTTAGAAGTAAAGGTGTTTTATGCTCGCCTTGAGCTTCCATGAAATTGAATTAACATTATATCGACAACGGAAAACAAAAAGAATTTTGCCCTAATTGTTTTGGGTATTATGACGATTTTCTTATGAGCAATATCTCATACACACTATTAGAATACTGAAGAGTTGTTGCCCTTGTTGTTTCTTACGTCGATGACGATGACATATCGTACCTTTTTACTTCATTTACCCAAACAACAACAAAGTAACAGAATTATCGTTACTGTTTGCAAACAAAACAAAGCAAGCCAAACATAATTGTATCGAAGCGCGATCCAGTTCTTGTAATGTTTAAAAAAAATCTCTCGCCACGCCTTACGCCATTTCTGTATAATTAGCAGGCCGCGGCCGAGTCCTACCATTGCCCTGTTCGTGTACTGTAATTACTGTAAATAAGCTAGTGCGGCTAGATAGGACTCATAGATACGTGCTCGCTTCGTGTCCGGTGATAGCGCGCCTGCAGCCAAGGCCTTTTTCATACCGACACGACCACGATACAATTCTGAGTATTTGACGACACCCAGGCACGATACGAGCACGAACAGTCTCCTAGACGCCTAATGTAATGTGCATTATTAAAAATTCTGTCAAATGTGAGAGACCGCGTTGTGTCGAAATAATGCACCGTAATTGGTTAATTCAACATTGCGCCTTTACGTACATAGTCACCGCGATTGGTCTGTGCGCACCATACGTCTATGGTGCGCACGCAGTGTCTAATATGGTCTGCTGATTGGCCGAATTCAGTCTAGTGACTAAGGTATCAGAAAAAGCACAGATGTTGCACGTGTCTACAGGCGACGGTGACCACGTATCATTAGGTGGGCCGTAAGCCTGATTTTCCGTCTCTGTTATTAAAAAAATGAACTCCAAAATGAGATAAACAGCAAATAACCCAGTGATTATTTAATAAAAGCCATTAATATAAATCTCCATTTTAGGTTCGTTATTTCGAAGGCTTGAAACGGTCACTTATCATCACTACATGTTAATCACCATCACAATAAATTATGATTGGTGATGCAGGTGTCCCTTGACAGAAGACACAGCAATGTACATATATTGTGTTCGATACATGGACTCGCCAAACGACACTCACTCACGCGACAGTAAAGACCACAACTTGCCACTTATCGACTTAATTTTGTAATGTGATAGGAAGTTATTTTATAACGTACAAATAAAAAAACTTTTGTAGTAATATAATGGATGTTTGGTGATTTCAATAAATACAGAGACATTACTGTGTCGTTAGTGCGTACTTAAATAGTTCCTTAGTACAGAATTTGTATCTGCACTAATGACCGATTTAACCACTAGAGTTAGTGCGGTAGCTACACGCATTTATTTCCTTGAATATTATTCTGTGTCAGACAATTTTTTCAATATTTAATAAATTTGTGCTTTACCACACAATCCACCCTGATGGTAAGCAGCCATGTGGTAAAGCGCGCTAATGTAGCAAAAGCCTTTATATATACTCACTATTAATTTGAAGACATTTACATTGTAATCGAACGGGAACACTGACGCTGATTGCTTATTCTGGCCTGGCTTCTCGTTTACTGGCTTAACATAAAAATAATTCATATACCACGATAAAACGAACGATACTAATAATAGAAAAAACCTAAAATATTGAATAGCTAACTTCAGGGTGTCGGTTTTTTGTGACAACGGTTTTGTGCGCCAAAAGAAGTATAGCTTCAAAAATTTTACAACTTCCAACATCTTGAACTAAAATGGATTGAAAAACCGTTACGAGATATTGCAATTTCCTATGTGAAAATGATTCGACAGAGTAGGTCGATCTTATATTTATAGCTTAATAAGAGCATTCGAATGGGCCAGCGTGGGCCAGCGAGCAATAGATAAGATCACCGGATGTCCGTGCTATCTGCATGTATATATTCGCTGAACCGCCTACTAATTACATGCTAATCACGGGTCTACCATTACGTGTATTGTGCGTCTTTTGGACCTACGCAGTCTACTACGGGCGCCGAGTTTTAATATATTTTTACTTTCCTTAAACCATACAAATTGTACTTAATATGCGAAAGTTTGTAAGGACCGATGGATGTTTGGTACTCCTTCACGCAAAAACTACTGAACGGATCTGGATGAAATTTAATACAAGGGTAGTTTATAGATCGACATAATTTATAGACTACTTTTTATTAACATATGATGCGGAGGAACCCGCGGGCAGACCCTGGTTATAAACATAAAAATCAACAACCCATGACCCAAGAACGACACCAACTATTTATTTATGTATCACACACCGCTTTATACTATTCAGTTTTCAAAAAGATATTTCTCCCATCTGAGAATCAAATCCGGGACTCCTCGCCTTCTTCACAATCAGAGTTAACCAAACTAAAAAAAAACAACCACCAAAATATTACAGGGGTTTCTTTTATAGAATTTACCAGGACATCATACCTAGTTGTATAACATACATTTTATGCCATAAATATGTCATAATCGATATTCAGTCAAAATGCTATTACTTCTTTATCCACCCGACATAATATACTATTTGGAGAGGCAGCAACAACCAGTGTCCCCCACGAGAGCGTGACATTTATCGTCGCACGTCCGTCAGCTATCGAGTTCTGGCAATTTATTTCTGGACCTCCATACAAATCTAAACAATTTATACTTTTGTCATTCGAGCCCTCGATGTTTTCGACCACTTACTGTGGCTTTATTGCCTCCTATATCTTTTATTTTTACTACCACTTCAAATTGACTCTTATGCGAAGGATATAGAGAGAATTATTGCTTAAGTAATAATCGGACATGCGTCTCGTTTTAATTAGGATTCGCCTTTATGCTCCTGTGGGTCATGCCGCCCTGGTACACGAAAGTGAACTTTGTTCGGGTGTAATAAGCGCCGGGTGATGGTTTGCTGCCATAATTACGTGTTTATTGCAGCGTTCAAGTGTGGAGAGGGTCCCGTGGGATGTTGGGATGTGGGGAGCGGCCGATACATTATCGATTTTTGGTATCATTATTAAAATCTAGCGAACATTAATGGATGATCATAATTTCGTTTCATCTACCTATTAATTAAATATAAAATATATGTTGTTGAAAGATGTAATTTATAATTGTCTGACTTACCTACTACATAGTAAGCAAGAAGTAATGATTAATAACATAAAATATTAGTTGTCGATGTTAGTCACTCACAGACAATAATTTCTTGGAATCGGTGAAATCATCTGCAAAACATTATTTGAGTAAATGAACTCACTTAAAGTTTACGAGTCACTTTCATAATAGCAGTTAAATAATACTATATTATTAAAATATCTATAATTACTTGTCTAAATAATATCTGCAGCTTTTTAGTTCCTTTAATTAATAATGATTATTAATTGCAGATTATAATCAAATAACTACTGCAATTGCAATATGACTAATGAATAGATAAATAAATATCTTTTGCATTTACCCTCAAGGTTAGCGGTAATAGAACACGGATGTTCGCCTTGAATGTTTGATGAAGGTTTGTTTTTAAATACTGGTAATATTGAACATGCCAAGAACTGCTAGGATGAGAATGTCTGCCATGAACTTTAAATATCATAGCGATCTCTAAGCTTGGAATACATTTAGAACTTGTAAAGGTTTCAAGTTTAGTTCCCACGCTTGTCTGGCTACGGTAAAAATACTGTGCTTTCACCATTGCAACCCCATAGCTGTCCCACTGCTGGATTGGGTCTCCTTTCACAATGTCAGGGATCGGACTGAAGGAAGCTTCGAGAAGTTTATGGGGATTACTCAAAAGTTTGCTCCTTGCTTCCTTCACCAGCAAGCCACTTAAATTCTAATACGTCCTTAACGGATAATATTTTTCACTTTTTCTCTCTATTGTGAAAACTGACAGCATAATTGGGAAGGATTCGGGATTCTTTTTGACCGTACGGTACCTTGCTCATTATACTACTATATACATATTTTTGTTAAGTTATTGGCGTGCTATGGACAATGATGAGAATATATTTTTACAATGTGCGTGCATATCGTCACAAAAAACCGACACCTGTAGTTAGCAAGTCAACATTTTCGTTTTTACTTTTATCTTTAGTGACGCTTTTTCTACAAACGTAGGATAAGTATACAATTTTTAGGATGGTTTTTATCTTCTTACGCCAAAGTATATCTTCTTACTTACTTGGGTACATAAATACACACACACACACTTTTTAAAATTTTATTAATTATCTCTTATAAAATTAAACGAAATATGACGTTTTAACCCAACTACTACCATTTTAAATTTACATAGGTACCACGTTTTGCTTTTGCATATACCACCATTTCAACTTGCATATATTATGGTGACGAAAAAAATAATGAATTCATATTGTAAATTAACAAATCGTGAGTACCCGTGACCGTTTTGTTTATCCAAACAAAAAAGTGGATGACAATGTCACATTTTTCTTAAAAAACCATTACACGTTTGACACACTAATATCTTGGGCCGTAACTTTGCAACGATACGGAAATTTTTGAAAATAACGTAAAAATCAACTTACAAGGTATATTTTTTGATGATTTTGTTATTTATTTTAATTTATTGTGTTTAATTTTAATCATTCCAATTTTTATTTTATTTTCTATCTTATTTATACATACGTATTATGTAATAGATTTTTACGTACTTAGTTTCTAAATCGTTACCAACATACATTTTATTGTTACCCGCAATAAAATTTGAATTTGAATAATTTTGACGTAATTTTTTTACAAGATTTGTGCGGTAGCAAAAACGGTCTATTCAGTTAAAATATATAAACACATAAGTATATTCGGTATTTCCATGTAAAATAAAGCAAAACACACTTTTATATCGTAGTCAAAGTTAATTGTTCAATAAAGCACAAGTCTCGACTGGTTTACGAGGCGAGTGATAATTATATGCGCCTTCGTGGTAACCTTAACGAACGATTCTACGAATTCATTTGCATTAGTAAACACGGCGGAACCAAACATCTCGCGGCCAATGTTGGCTATTAGCTATAGGTATACCAACTAAACAGATATTCCCAAGTCTCTTTAAACTAAATAGTTATAGTGGCCTTTGATCATTAATAAAAGAAATAGATACGCAGTTTCATACAAGAATTGCCTTCAAAACTGTTCGCAATTGTAATTCTCTTTTTCTACTAGAAATGAAATAGTTTAATGCACTTTTAATGTTACAGTCACCGCTGCTAGTTTGTATTGTACATGTGTCTTTTACATAGTAAATTATGATTATTATACTTATTTCAACTGAAAAGAAAAACCGACATGAAATATTCTCTAAATTTCATTTTTCAGAACATATCATTGATTATTCATTTCCTTTGTTTAAACGCATACATGAGTACTTAGGAGGCGACAGGGTGTTTTCAGTTTTAAAGAAGCACCGAGGCATGTTCACTGACAGCTGTCAAATACTACATTTTGAACGCGCCTAAATGTCCGTTTCAACGCTTATTTTGAATGTTCCCTTTTTGGACTACGCTTGATTCACGTTATAATTTTTAATAATAGAAATAACAAAGTGAACATTATTCAATACGATTGTTTTTTAATTATACTGGAAGTACCTTTTGCAGCCATCGCACTTCACGCGTTACGTGTCACTTCGTCAATTCCATAATTACAGAAAACATTTTTTTTGCCGAGTAGGTATGAGTTATATTATATGTACCTACTAAGACACCATAACATTAGCTAGGTATATAGCAACCGAGTATATCGCAGGGAGTACGAGTATTTCTAATCACGTCGCGCCAATTCGGGCCGGCCGCGCGGCCGTCACGAACATTTGGCGCGCTTCCCGCAGGGCTGTCTAATGCCTGTCCGATTTATTGTTATGACGGCCTGGTATGTCTGGATTAATTGACCCTTGTCTCGTCTTCGTTGCTTCTTCTTTGTGAAGTCTCGGCCTATGAATGTGTAGGTCGGATGCATAGATAGATAACATTGTCTCCATTTTTGACTTCGTGGGAATGGCGTAACTGTGTTTAATGTGATCCGTGGCAAATTCATCAGAAGCAGTCTTCTTATCCACTCCAATATCCACTGGTTACGCATTGCCATCGCATAGAATGTCCTTAGTTATATTATGAAAAAATGTAATTTAGCATAATTATGAAATACATATTTATTCTAGCACTTTCAAAATGTCTACTTGGTTGGAATGCAATGAGGGATGAGATCGCGGAAGAAGTTGCGGGTACTTATAAACTAGCCATATCTGTGAAACTTTTAATTAAAATCAACAATAAATTTTCGTGTGCAAGCAGGCATTCAATTAAAAATTATATTTTTATAATAAGTGCATATGAATAGAGATAAGTGTTGATTACACCTTTTTTAGATGCAAAACACCCGCATTTCTCTTTGCTGCCTCTACCCATGTACTTTCTATTACTAGCTGCTGTAGTAATTTGCTACGTATGTTTGTATATTATTTTGTTGGTTTGTTCGGGTTAAATCTCGCAAACTCGAATAGATTATTATTAATTACTTTCTTTTACACTACGGAGCTGAATATTTGCATAAAATTTCCGCCCTGATAAGTCGTATAGGATTGGTTCTAGACAAAGGAACTTCTCAACGGTTAACAATACAATTATGAAATGACTTCCTTTATATTAGGGCTGTATAATTAAAACTAGTGTTCTTAAGCACTTTAATAAAGCTTATTTATTAGTCACATTTGTTATGTTGTAAAATAAAACAAAATATACGTAAAAATATTCTACGAAACTGTGCCAACCCTATAGAACACAAGCAGGAGCTACAAGACGAAATTCTCCCTCGCCAGTCGAGCCGGCGACAACAGAGGGTATAGGAAACCGAGAGGGACCCGAGAGGGAACGCATACCGCGCCCTCCAGTAGCCTCCGATCGCAATGCCCCCTGGCGAGGATAAGGCTCGTGCACAACATCCACTATACCTATTAGACCCTAGGGCTAAAAGTGTTTTTCAAATTAGACTGGTCGACCTTTTAACTACGCATTACATACCGTCCAATAGGTTTGACTTTTATAAAATGATTCGGCCAATTAGTGTGCATTATATTGAGGCGCCCGCCTCTTCCGGCGCGAATACTGAACTTTTTGGTTCTAGAAGGTAGATTAAACTAATTTCTTATAAAATATAATTTCAATACAATCTTCATTATATAGTTTATAATTTTATAAATTAATTCAGCGCCCAAAAATAGTGGGTACGTCAGCTCGTCAGAGATTTACAAGTGAATATTAAAAATTTTACTGTAAATATCATTATAATAGAGTCCATATTTAAATTTTTATGTACTGTTGAATGAGAAATTCTTTTTCGTGGAGTTAGTACAATGTGCACAGACCTTTATTATGTTATTGGTTTCCTATAAGATTCCATAATGTACGCCATAATTGTCGTCCCTTCCACCCGAGACATAGAATTCCTGGACGTGCTCTATACCTACGGCTTTTATTTATTGCAATTTCGTGCACTGAACCACAGACCTTCATCCAAAAAGGACTTCCCCCCTTATGTCTCCAAAATCATTACAATCGGGAGCGTATGGATTCGATTCCGTTAACATTCTAATGTGTCGATATGCAAGGAATTCTTCAGATCTTAACTTTATTATAAACACGAACGGCGTTCAAATAAACATGTTTAAGTCTGCTTTGCCGTCTGTGATCTGCGGATCAGAACTCTAATAAACGCTTTTAAACGCTTGCACTAAACGCTTTCACCCATTCAGTCCCCTGTACTAGGATATCATGACTAGCGGGTGGTATGGACAACGGTATGCACAATGCTTATTACAAATAACCCTCGAACATTCATTTGTCACAAAAATGCCTGGCCCGGTCGGGAATCGAAGTTGGGAACCCCAATTTGCAGGCTATAGGGGCATTGATCGTCGCCCATTGTTCATAAATAATGTGTATCCATAATATTTGCAATACTAAGGTCATTCCGCGGCTTCGCCCGGGTTCTAGGCTATCAAAACGTAGCCTATTTTTATTGGAATAAAAATTATATTAGCAGATTAGTAATCTATCTTCGTATTAAATAATTTTCAGAGATACGTTCAGTAGTTTTTGTTTGAAGGAGAAATAAACATCTATCTATCGTCACAAACCGTCGCATTCACAATATTAGTAGGTTATTATTATGAAATTAAGTAACTGAGACACCTCTTTATGTTTCATAATAATTTTGGTGTCTTCGGAACAAAGATCCTCGTCGTATATTTCGAAGAGGGCGCGGCGGAATGGACGTTTTCTTTATTTATTAATTTTTTTGTCAAATGCAGAATCTAACCCTCGGTCTTTATCCACTAGAACACTTTTGGGAGTCTAATCGAAATAATTTTTAAAATAGTTATCTACTGTAATTATTTTAATTTTTTCCGCGTAAAGTTTTCCTCATCATGGTTAGTCGTGTATTTGGTCAAACCAACCAATTATATTAAAATATTAATTATACAAATAATGCTATATTATTTATTCTGTGGTATTCGTATAAGGCATGGGAGCAGGAAAACTAAAGTATTTTCCTCCAGCAGTGAGCGGCGTACCTACAGCATACGCGGCACGTTTACCAACTAAATTGCTATTATTGTTTTTAATGGCATTTCGACGTTTTATGTGTTGTGAAATTTGAATAATAATCAATATTAATTACTGATATAGTTCAATTTAGGTGTATTATTTATATCTTGTTTTAGATCAATATTTTATTTAAAAAAAAATTAAATATAAACATTCATTCGACGTAAAAATGTAGAATATTACAAAATGGAGCCTGCAAAGTCCGGAGACTGTAAAGCCATCGAAATTTGATTATTGCATCCTAATTATAATTAACCTTTGCTTTTTTTATTAATCAAAGTCTTGACACGTCGGTAGAAAGATTCGAATCGAAAATTATTTGTAAATTCCACAACATTCATATACATATGTATAGTTTATATTATGTTGGAATGTTAAAATATTTTAATTTATTTTTACATAATGAAATCATTATGCTTTT